>CM060287.1:3478119-3508852 GCA_030684275.1 Acipenser oxyrinchus oxyrinchus | reverse complement strand
CAAAAACTCTGCCGCTTCTGTTTGTGTTTCCCGCGTCTGTAGTGCACGGTTCACCCCAGCTGTGCATAAACACGGCACAGATTTAACAAACAAACAAAAAAAAAAGCAAATGTATTTGCAATATTACACGACTGAAGCTAGTGTATGTGAAATTGCTTGGTAAAGACGATGGATTGGAGGATCTTAAAATTAAAATATGAAGAAAAAAAACCTCTTTATTCCGCATGCTTGTGTTAAAACAGAGCCCAGGAGTTGCTGTGCTCAAGAATCAGATGGGGGGCTGCTCCAAGTGCCATTTCTGTGTGGACCTTTTTGGAGGCGTCAGTGTTTTCCATTCACATAAACAGGCTCACTGTGCACCTTCCTGTGTGCATAATAATATAATAATTACAGGGATGGAAATAAGACTCAGCCAGTCCAGGGTTTACTATGAGCTTGACTAGCCCAGCTCAGGTGTGTCTCGTTAAACTCCTAGTAAAACCAGGAATGGATCAAACTGCTATGCAATAGCATTATTATTATTATTATTATTATTATTATTATTATTATTAGTAAGTCTAGGGCGAATTGCTCAAATATTAATTACAGAGCTGTTACTGCAAACGTTTTCATGTTCTTGAATTTGTCGTATTATTAAATGTCTCTGTCTGTTTGGACTATGTCATTTCAGTGTTTAAAAAAAATCAGCTTTGTCTGTGGGGCTGTGTCTGTGTGTTACAGGACTGTGTGTGTGCTGCGGGGCTGTGTCTGTGTGTTACAGGACTGTGTCTGTGTGTTACAGGACTGTGTGTGTGCTGCTGGGGCTGTGTCTGTGTGTTACAGGACTGTGTCTGTGTGTTACAGGACTGTGTGTGTGCTGTGGGGCTGTGTCTGTGTGTTACAGGACTGTGTCTGTGTGTTACAGATCTGTGTCTGTGTGCTGTGGGGCTGTGTCTGTGTGCTGTGGGGCTGCTGTGTTCTTATAAACATAGTGATTTGGTTGTGGTCTGACAGGGGGTTTGTGGTCTGACACTGAATGCATTAATAGAGTGGTGGTCCAGGTCAGTAATGGCATAGTCTACCACACTGTTACCAAGAGCTGAGCTGTAAGTAAACCTCTCTCTCTCTGAATCTGTTAGAGCAAGAATGAATTCTAGGGGGACTTGATTTGAAGTCTTTCCTCTCTCTGTCTCTCTCTCTCTCTCTCTCTCCTGTCTCTCTCTCTCTGTCTCTCTGTCTGTCTCTCACTGTCTCTCTCTCTGTCTCTGTGTGTGTCTTTGTCTCTTGTTCTCTCTCTCTCTCTGTCTCTCTCTCTCTCCATGTTGTTCCTCTTGTTGCTGAACAGCTGCTCCTTTTCAGAAGCAATTCGATTATCTTCCAGGAAGGTAAACAGGCTAACCTAATTGAGGAAAGGGAACAGCATGGCGCAGGAGCTCCCCCTGGGGACAGGACAGGGCTGTTGCGTCTGTCGCCCTGCTGTCACAGACAGTCCACCACAACCTCACAAACACACGCAGCGTTTCAATGCACTTCTGAGACGCACTTCAGTCAGTTCATCTTGCCGAATCAAATCGCTCTGCTTTTATCTTTCTGTATTTGATCTGCTGTGCTTTAAAAAGCATTAGCATCCGTGCTCACTGTGTCCTGGGAGGATGTCTGCGGGACCCCCTCACTGTGTCCTGGGACGGGTCCTGCAATTGCTATCGCAGTGCCCCTGTCTGGCTGCATTGCTGTCGCAGTGCCCCTGTCTGCCTGCATTGCTACTGCAGTGCCACTGTCTGTCTGCATTGCTATTGCAGTGCCCCTGTCTGTCTGCATTGCTATCGCAGTGCCCCTGTCTGTCTGCATTGCTATTGCAGTGCCCCTGTCTGTCTGCATTGCTATCGCAGTGCCCCTGTCTGCCTGCATTGCTACTGCAGTGCCACTGTCTGTCTGCATTGCTATTGCAGTGCCCCTGTCTGTCTGCATTGCTATTGCAGTGCCCCTGTCTGTCTGCATTGCTATTGCAGTGCCCCTGTCTGTCTGCATTGCTATCGCAGTGCCCCTGTCTGTCTGCATTGCTATCGCAGTGCCCCTGTCTGTCTGCATTGCTATTGCAGTGCCCCTGTCTGTCTGCATTGCTATCGCAGTGCCCCTGTCTGTCTGCATTGCTATTGCAGTGTGTCTGCCTGTCTGTTTGTCTGTCTGTCTGTCTGTCTGCACTGACGTTATAGTGCCCGTCTGTCTGTCTGTCTGTCTGTCTGCACTGACATTATAGTTCCCCTGTCTGTCTGTCTGTCTGTCTGTCTGTCTGCACTGACGTTACAGTGCCCCTGTCTGTCTGTCTGTCTGTCTGTCTGTCTGTCTGTCTGCACTGATCTCCACTGGAATGTGTTGATGGACTCTATTCCTGATGGCATCCCCTGGATACCATGATCTTAATACCGCCACTCTACAAATCACAAACGAGATCCTTCACGAAGCCCACTCCTCTGTGCTGGTATTGCATTTAGCGATGCTGATTAGAGGTGAACACACCAGCCAGCATTAATACAGAGTTCATTTAGGGCCCTGCTCGATAGATTATTTAAACAGGGAGACACTTTACACACAGAAGAGAACAAAGGAAAAATCAATGCGTTACAGTACTTCCATCAGCATCAATTAATAGCACTTAAACCCTCATTCAGATCATTCTATTGGGATCCAATTATAATCCCAGTGTTTCAGCAGAACCATTAGCAGACCACAGCGCTACCAGCAAGGGCAACACATACAGTGGCTCTATGTACAGCCAATGCAATCCTGTCTGTATCCACCCTAGCGTGGTATAGCCAGTGCAATCCTGTCTGTATCCACCCTAGCGTGGTACAGCCAATGCAATCCTGTCTGTATCCACCCTAGCGTGGTATAGCCAGTGCAATCCTGTCTGTATCCACCCTAGCGTGGTATAGCCAGTGCAATCCTGTCTGTATCCACCCTAGCGTGGTATAGCCAGTGCAATCCTGTGTGTATCCACCCTCGCGTGGTATAGCCAGTGCAATCCTGTCTGTATCCACCCTAGAGTTCACACTGCAGTACAGAGCCACTGAGGATCGCAAGGAATCATTTCTTTAGAACTCCTCTTTTTCACTTTACAAAAAAAAAAGCTTTTAAAGGGTTCTGTTTTGTTGCTCCCAGACTTTGGAACTCTCCCAAAATCTGTCAGAGATTCTGGGTGAAAAGTTTAATTTCACATCCGTGAAGTTCCACTGAACAGACCCACAACACAGAGGACAGCATGTGTATTTCAAAAAGACAGAATACGCCAGTTTTGAAGTTTGATGTATTTGACATTTCATGAACCCTATGTAGACTAGATATAAAGAACGTTTTTATACAGTCGTGGCGTGGTCGTTGTTCGGCTTGCCTGCCAGCTCGTTCTGGCTCCACGCACACCATCGCCGCTGCCAAGTCTCCTGTGTGCCAATCCGGCGTGCTCCGGGGATACTATCAGGAATGAGTCCATCAACACACTCCACAACTCTCTAACCAAGAGCTCTTCAGTGGAGAGGCTGACAGACAGCGAGAATGTCAATGCAGACAGACAGGGGCACTGCAATAGCAATGCAGACAGACAGGGGCACTGCAATAGCAATGCAGACAGACAGGGGCACTGCAATAGCAATGCAGACAGACAGGGGCACTGTGATAGCAATGCAGACAGACAGGGGCACTGCAATAGCAATGCAGACAGACAGGGCACCGCGATAGCAATGCAGACAGACAGGGCACTGCAATAGCAATGCAGACAGACAGGGGCACTGCAATAGCAATGCAGACAGACAGGGGCACTGCAATAGCAATGCAGACAGACAGGGGCACTGCAATAGCAATGCAGACAGACAGGGGCACTGCTATAGCAATGCAGACAGACGGGCACTGCGATAGCAATGCAGGCAGACAGGGGCAGTGCAATAGCAATGCAGGCAGACAGGGGCACTGCGATAGCAATGCAGGCAGACAGGGGCACTGCGATAGCAATGCAGGCAGACAGGGGCACTGCGATAGCAATGCAGGCAGACAGGGGCAGTGCAATAGCAATGCAGACAGACAGGGGCACTGCGATAGCAATGCAGGCAGACAGGGGCACTGCGATAGCAATGCAGGCAGACAGGGGCACTGCGATAGCAATGCAGGCAGACAGGGGCAGTGCAATAGCAATGCAGACAGACAGGGGCACTGCGATAGCAATGCAGGCAGACAGGGGCACTGCGATAGCAATGCTATGGTTGTTTACTGAGGGGCAATGATGTCACAAGGCTGCCTGGACTTCCATCACCAGTGATCACACTGCTGGTATGAATTGCAGTAACACGGACCCACATCAGTACTGATATATTTGTTGTAACTCTGTGGTCTGCTAATGGTTCTGCTAGCCAGGGTTTCTCCAGGGCATCGCACTGGGATTATAATGGGCTCCCGATGGGAGATGTCAAGCCTTTCGATAATGGAGCAGCCAGCTGTTAGCAGCCCCTAGATCCAGTTGAGAGAGAAAGCCCACTCACCACAGCAGACAGCAGGGAAGTGACTGGAGAGTTCGACAGGGGAAACAAAGAGACGAAAGAAACCACTTCTGCGCTCCCTTTTTAAAAACCAATACTGGACAATATTGTTTGCAAATGCATCCCTCCTTATGTGATAAAAGGTTCAAGGGGGAGCAGGTTCAAAAGACGTGATCAGTGCGAGTTTTCCATGGGAACAGTTTCCACGGCAACAGGTGAGCTACGTGGTGGCAAGGCAAGCATCACCAGTTAGCTACAGAGGTCTGGATAGGCCTGCTTCGAATGTAGGAAGGCAGAGTGAAATCACAAGAGATTCCAGCTCCATTTATAGAGCCCATGTCATGCAGTTAGCAGTGGAGGAGCAACAGCGGGTGCAGCTGTGCTCGGGCCCACGACTCAGAGGACCCACAAGGGTTCCAAAGCTTAGATTTATTATTTTAACAATGAAAATCCTTTGAGTTTATATTTGAGGTGCCAGTAATTCAGATTGCATCCTCCTTCATTTCAACAGGCATCGCTATGGTCTTAATTATCCTCACTTTTTCCCCCAGAGGCTGGTACGAGGCACGTCTTCATGGAAGGTTTTGGGGTACTATTCAGCACAGACGTGCAGTTATATTCTGTGTGCGCGATTCATCCTGTAGTTTAGACGGAAGCTGTCGGGGTGCTGCTGCGGGCATCAAAATAAACCACAGCAAATCAACATGCCTGGATTTCTGATGTAAAAATAATAATAAAAAAAAAAACGGTTTCCTATGTGAGACAATTTCTGCAAATGTCTGTGCAGAATTGTGAATTCTGTAATCATTTCTGTGATCGCAGAGTTGGGGAATCCCGGTAGGATTGGTGATTAAACCTGTTCGTTTATGATTAAAAATAGTGTAGTGTTGGATGTTAAGATGTATGCAAAATAAAATTAAAGTAGGTGAATAAAAAACTTTCTTTCTTCTTATTATTATTTATTTATTTGCAGATGCCCTTATCCAGGGCAACTTACAATTGTTACAAGATATCACATTATTTTTACATACAATTCCCCATTTATACAGTTGGGTTTTTACTGGAGCAATCAAGGGTACAGCAGCAGTGTCCCCCGCCTGGGATTGAACCCACGACCCTCCGGTCAAGAGTCCAGAGCCCTAACCACTACACCACACTGCTGCCTTATTACATACTGTTTCATACATGCTGTGTTTGATGTTTATAAATAAGGGTTACATTAACGTTTGGGGAGGGGGGCTCACGTTAAGGTCCTTCACCGGGGCCCATCTTCCTCTTCCTCAGCTAGGAGAGGCTCTGCCAGGCCTGGTCTGCACCAGCATTGTAACCGTGGAGTCTCGTGGGCAGCCACATGTCTTCACACATCCACACAGTGGGGTTTTGGACACGGCACAGCGTGTGCTGGCACTCGGGGGGTGAGCGCGGGTCGTGTGATACTGTTCACACACCTGGCAGCTGAGTGAATGTGCCAGCTTGTCAAGACAGGGGCAGCACGTGGCAGCACGCTGTGGTATCATTACAGCACACGCGCAAAGACAGAGAAATACACACAGCACCATGACACCATCCACCACGCACAAAGACAGAGAATTACACACAGCACCATGACACCATCCACCACGCACAAAGACAGAGAATTACACACAGCACCATGACACCATCCACCACGCACAAAGACAGAGAATTACACACAGCACCATGACACCATCCACCACGCACAAAGACAGAGAATTACACACAGCACCATGACACCATCCACCACGCACAAAGACAGAGAATTACACACAGCACCATGACACCATCCACCACGCACAAAGACAGAGAATTACACACAGCACCATGACACCATCCACCACGCACAAAGACAGAGAATTACACACAGCACCATGACACCATCCACCACGCACAAAGACAGAGAATTACACACAGCACCATGACACCATCCACCACGCACAAAGACAGAGAATTACACACAGCACCATGACACCATCCACCACGCACAAAGACAGAGAATTACACACAGCACCATGACACCATCCACCACGCACAAAGACAAGGAATTACACACAGCACCATGACACCATCCACCACGCACAAAGACAAGGAATTACACACAGCACCATGACACCATCCACCACGCACAAAGACAAGGAATTACACACAGCACCATGACACCATCCACCACGCACAAAGACAAGGAATTACACACAGCACCATGACACCATCCACCACGCACAAAGACAAGGAATTACACACAGCACCATGACACCATCCACCACGCACAAAGACAGAGAATTACACACAGCACCATGACACCATCCACCACGCACAAAGACAGAGAATTACACACAGCACCATGACACCATCCACCACGCACAAAGACAGAGAATTACACACAGCACCATGACACCATCCACCACGCACAAAGACAGAGAATTACACACAGCACCATGACACCATCCACCATGCACAAAGACAAGGAATTACACACAGCACCATGACACCATCCACCACGCACAAAGACAGAGAATTACACACAGCACCATGACACCATCCACCATGCACAAAGACAAGGAATTACACACAGCACCATGACACCATCCACCACGCACAAAGACAGAGAATTACACACAGCACCATGACACCATCCACCACGCACAAAGACAGAGAATTACACACAGCACCATGACACCATCCACCACGCACAAAGACAAGGAATTACACACAGCACCATGACACCATCCACCACGCACAAAGACAGAGAATTACACACAGCACCATGACACCATCCACCACGCACAAAGACAAGGAATTACACACAGCACCATGACACCATCCACCACGCACAAAGACAGAGAATTACACACAGCACCATGACACCATCCACCACGCACAAAGACAGAGAATTACACACAGCACCATGACACCATCCAACACGCACAAAGACAGAGAATTACACACAGCACCATGACACCATCCACCACGCACAAAGACAGAGAATTACACACAGCACCATGACACCATCCACCACGCACAAAGACAGAGAATTACACACAGCACCATGACACCATCCACCACGCACAAAGACAAGGAATTACACACAGCACCATGACACCATCCACCACGCACAAAGACAAGGAATTACACACAGCACCATGACACCATCCACCACGCACAAAGACAAGGAATTACACACAGCACCATGACACCATCCACCACGCACAAAGACAAGGAATTACACACAGCACCATGACACCATCCACCACGCACAAAGACAAGGAATTACACACAGCACCATGACACCATCCACCACGCACAAAGACAAGGAATTACACACAGCACCATGACACCATCCACCACGCACAAAGACAAGGAATTACACACAGCACCATGACACCATCCACCACGCACAAAGACAGAGAATTACACACAGCACCATGACACCATCCACCACGCACAAAGACAGAGAATTACACACAGCACCATGACACCATCCACCACGCACAAAGACAGAGAATTACACACAGCACCATGACACCATCCACCACGCACAAAGACAGAGAATTACACACAGCACCATGACACCATCCACCACGCACAAAGACAGAGAATTGCACACAGCACCATGACACCATCCACCACGCACAAAGACAGAGAATTGCACACAGCACCATGACACCATCCAACACATTCTTCACTTAGTTAGTAGACTCAATGGCAGAAGCACTGCTGTCTGCCTTAAAATATTCTGCTGAAGTTTTGATTTGTTATTGTTAGGGTATTTCTATATTATATTTTCACAGACAGCGCCACACTGTGTGCGTCTTCTGAAAAATCAATCAGTATCTAGGACAGAGACCCAGATACGCACACGGAGCGATGACTTTCATAAAATGCAGGACGAATTGGTAACCATGACAACCGGGCAGCGCGGCCAGACAGACGTGTAAGGAGGCCGGGCGCCGTTTCCCGGGTAGCAGCGAGGGGTTGCCATGGCGACTGGCTCCGCTCTCCACCCTCTCCATCAGGTGACTGCCATTGAAGATGAAAAACAACATTGGGCGCTGCCAGCCAGCCAGCCTCGAGTGCCACGGCACTGGCAAAGCGAATCAATCGCGCAACCGGCACTCCCTGTCTCCAACAGAACCGGGATTAAATCTCCAGGTCACTCTCTATAAACCCCCCCCTCTTACTCCCTGCACCCCCTCAACCCCATACATATATTATATTAATACATAGACCCCGATAGTGATGTGATACAGCCATCTGAATTGTCTTTGTATTAGGTGGCTTCTATGAGACAGTTTGTATCAATGGAAATGTGTATCGTGCTCCTCTGCCCCCGAAAAAAACATCAACTGCCCCCAAAAAAAAAAAACCATCAACAATCTTTCACATTATCAGCGGGTAAAAAACAAAGATACGTCGTTTGGTGGAAAAGATACACATTCGCGCGGCAGTGCCTCACCGATATCGGGTTCTGGAAGTGAACAGTATCTCTCTCTCTCTCTCTCTCTCTCTCTCTCTCTCTCCCATTTTAAATGTTCCAGTCTCGCCCTTCTAGACCATTCTAGCACAGTTGGTTCATGTATTTGTTTTGGTTTTTTTAGAACACAATGAATTTAGGACGGTACGCAAACAACAGACTGTACAGTTAATGACAATGTGACACCAGCACAAAAAACAGTCTTCAAATAAGACTTTAAGCATTGCATTGGCCAAAAACCTTCAGATTCGACAGCCCGTCAATAACCGACTCCACCTAATAATAATAATAATAATAATAATAATAATAATAATAATAATAATAATAATAATAATAATAATAAATAAACGTGTTTGTATTTACAGCAAATCAGTTTGCAATTGAACAGACGATCTTAACTCATCAGAAATACGGCTTTTCTTTTTTAGTTATACTGCTTCATTTTTCCTCTTGATTTCCCGATCCCTGCATCTCATCAGAAAACTGTTGCATGCACTTCGCTCACCTGTCACCATAAACCACGGGGTATAACTGCGAGACCGTGTAAACAAGCGTCACACCCTTTATTCTCAGCATGTAACAATGTATCACACATAAACACATGCATGCATGCATGCATACATGCATACATACATACATGCATACACACACACATGCACTATCCAACAGTCCCGCCTGTACGAGAGTTCATCATTCCAGTAATTGAATCAGCCCTCTCTCATAAAGACATGTTTGAACGACAAAACGTTACTAATCTATATTGATAGATAGATAGATAGATAGATAGATAGATAGATAGATAGAGATAGATAGATAGATAGATAGATAGATAGATAGATAGATAGATAGATAGATAGATAGATAGATAGATAGATAGATAGATGATAGAGACAGATAGATAGATAGATAGGTAGATAGATAGATAGATAGATAGATAGATAGATAGATAGATAGATGATAGAGATAGATAGATAGATAGACAGATAGATAGATAGATTGCACAGTTTGCCGTTTCTTACCTGTTTATTATTTGCTGTTATTGTTATTGGTGAATTCCTCAAAAGAAGCAAACGGGACTGTGTGGTGCGCGTTTCTTGTTAATGCTTGTCTCTTGTTTTGTTTGAAGAGTTCAGGTCGCGTTGGTCGGGCACTCTGGGCGGCTCCGGTTGCGAGCTCCGTGTCTCAGTGTTGATGCTGTTTGCTTTTCAGAGGGTTGTAAAGGTCTGTGTACGCCTCTCTCCTCTCCCCTCTCTCTGTGTAAACGCGTCTGTGTGAGTGGCGGGTCGTGGATCTGAAGGGGGGTGAGTGGGGCTGGGAGTTGATGACAACACGTGCCACTTCTGCGTGGTTCGGTTGCGTGGCACTTCACGCGCGCTGCAAACGCACGCTCCCTTTCCTCTCGAAATAATGGAAACTAGTGACATTTTTTAATGAAATGCAGGATGTAGAAAGTAACAGAAGATGCCTCTATTCTAGGCAGAAGCAACAGCTGGCATGTGATGCTGGAGATCACGTGTATTGCAGTTCAAAGCGCCAACCCAAAAGCTTAGGCGTCGATGCTCACCAGTGATTATATTACAAATACTAATAACCTGCGTCCTTCCTGCAAATTATTTAATATTGCTAATGGGCTGCCCTTTTCCAACCAGTTTTTTTAAATTTTTTATTTAAATTAATTTATTTTTTCTTCCCAATTTGGCAATTATTTATTTTATTATTATTATTTTATATTTTCAACCCCCACCCTGGTAAATTTAAACAATGATATATAAACGCGCTCACTACCCCTGCTGAATCGGTGGTATTTATTTTGAAGCCCGGTCTGCTGAGAAATATTCAGAGGAAATGTATTGAGACTAGTACAGTCACAACTGGAGGCTAATATCGTCCATCCGTCCGTCTGTCTGTCTGTCCGTATTGAGTTCTGCTGTCGCGACGCGTCCGTCTGTCTGTCTGTCCGTATTGAGTTCTACTGTAGCGACGCGCTGCTTGTCAAACACACCAAGGCATGCAACGTTAATAAGAGGTGCATGGGCACCCGGTGTGCGCAGTTTGGTAAACACAGTTAAAAGCAGCACTTGAAGGAGGGCTGAGTCTGTCAAACCACATTGCTACCCCTGTGCGTGACCTGATTACTGCTGTCTCTACTTATGGCTTGCACAGGTCTAACACTTATATTGCGGGAATGGTAATTATCCAAAGCATCAGTCACAGGTAACCTACGGACTGACCCGAGGACTGAGGCCCAGGACCACAAAACGGACCCAATCAAAATAAATGAAAGCACTCTGTGTTTGCTGGCAGCTGTGAGGACAGAGAGAGAGAGAGAGAGAGAGAGAGAGAGAGAGAGAGAGAGAGAGAGAATTAAGAAGAGGACGGGATTACAGGTCTTCAGAATAGAGAAGGGTGAGAAAAAAAATCTGAAATAAACAAAAGAAACTTTTTTTGTCGTTTTAAAATTTTATGGTTTACAGAAGAACTGGTTACATATATACATATACACACATCAATTACAGAAACTGTACAGAAGCTTGTTTATTATCAATGCCCCAGATTACTCAGACCCCAGTGCAAGGGAAGAGCACGTCTACTGAGGAATAAACAAACTAGAAAAACCGATAACCTACCGACACAATCAATATTCTACTTCAATAAGAAGGTGCGCCTGCATAACACCACTGCAGGGCTGGGCAGGGGGGTCTGTACTGGTGAAGAATGATCTAAACACAGCTATAGGGTGCGGATCTCACTGTATTTGTATTGTGGAGGGGGGGGGGGGGCGTTTGAAACTCCTCGGGCTTGTCGTTTGAAGCCCCTAGGTTGCACAGAGAGAATCTCAGAGTTGGATATTGAGTTTGAGGAGGTTTTAAAAGAAGAGAAACGGCCAGCAGACCCTCGGTTGAAACCCCCCCCTCGCCCTTCACCTTGGTCCTTTCCTCTGAAGGGAAACACTCAACTGTATCAATACAATCAGGACTAAGGATACTTCAAGGAGGTCAGAGTTCAGTGCAGTGTGCTCGCTCGTTATCGTTCTGGCGAACACGCAAAAATGTACAAAACGCAGGGTTGTGAATTAGTGGAGGGGCTGTACACAGGTACACGTGGCTGCTCACACACTAAATCCACGAGTCTGCCACTGCAAAGTGACAAGGGAACGTAGTCTATATCCCACAGCGGCGAGGACAAACCTGAGTGAAAGCATTAATAGACCATTTAAAAAACTAAAGCAGCTTTAACATACTCCTTTTTAGTTCACACGAAGGACAGCACTTTTCTCATCAAAATCACAGATTAATAAAGATCTCATTTCCCTTCCAAAACTGGGACTCGGGCCGTGCGCTTCCACAAACCCCCAAGACACCCTGGTACCTTCCAGCGGTGAGAAGTACCAGAAACACACCTCCAGCCGTGACAGAAATCTGATAGAAGTCTAAATATATCTCTCCTGTCAGGGGTGTTCTGGCGCGCAACAGGAGAGATTTTGAGTTTGTTATAAAAACTTTTAAAAACACGTTCGTTGTTCATGTAATCATCTTCAAGGAAAACTAAAGACAAGAATGAAAGAAAATGAAAAAGCATTTGCCCTCATCAGGACTGGACAAGCTGCTGTGTGGCGCTGAACATGGACCCAGACTTATTTCTGTTACATTATGAGATCTTAAGAAGTCATTACAAGACATTTCTGGAAGATCCTGGTCCTTCAGGCTTTGTTGGTGTGTATTCTTAAACAAATATTACCACTGAAGATAAAAGCATATTTTAAAGGATTTTAAAGGATGAAAAGGGGAGTCATTTCTTCAATTTCATGGAGGATTCTTTTTTTTTTTTTCTCCAGCTGGGTTACGTGAGTATTCAGGAAGTCGGGCCTCAAATCAGCATCTAGGGTTTTTCAGCCTGTGGAGATGAAAAAAGGAGAGAGAGCAGAAGTGTTTAGTGGGAGGAGGGGAGGGAGGCAGAGTGGTGGTAACGAGAAACACCGTCTAAGACACGCAGAGCAGAGTCTAGACAATAGAGAAAGAGGGAGTGTGAAACAGAGGGGGTGTCTCTCTCCTACCTCCATGCGCGAGTATACCCAGGTCAGCTGCTGTGTCACTTTGGTGTAGACCCCCGGCTTGTTTCTTGCTCCGCAGCCGATACCCCAACTCGTCACTCCAGCCAGGTACCACCTCTCACCCACCTTACACACCAGCGGCCCGCCACTGTCTCCCTGCAAGCACAGGGCACACAAACTGGAGTCTAGTACACTGAAGAGGAGAACTCTGAGAGCCAGCACATTCAATACAGTATAGAGAACTCAGCGCTGTGGATCTGAGAGCAAGCACATTCAATACAGTACAGTATAGAGAACTCAGTGCTGTGGATCTGAGAGCCAGCACATTCAATACAGTACAGTATAGAGAACTCAGCGCTGTGGATCTGAGAGCCAACACATTCAATACAGTATAGAGAACTCAGTGCTGTGGATCTGAGAGCCAGCACATTCAATACAGTACAGTATAGAGAACTCAGTGCTGTGGATCTGAGAGCCAGCACATTCAATACAGTACAGTATAGAGAACTCAGTGCTGTGGATCTGAGAGCCAGCACATTCAATACAGTACAGTATAGAGAACTCAGTGCTGTGGATCTGAGAGCCAGCACATTCAATACAGTACAGTATAGAGAACTCAGTGCTGTGGATCTGAGAGCCAGCACATTCAATACAGTACAGTATAGAGAACTCAGTGCTGTGGATCTGAGAGCCAGCACATTCAATACAGTACAGTATAGAGAACTCAGTGCTGTGGATCTGAGAGCCAGCACATTCAATACAGTACAGTATAGAGAACTCAGTGCTGTGGATCTGAGAGCCAGCACATTCAATACAGTACAGTATAGAGAACTCAGTGCTGTGGATCTGAGAGCCAGCACATTCAATACAGTACAGTATAGAGAACTCAGTGCTGTGGATCTGAGAGCCAGCACATTCAATACAGTACAGTATAGAGAACTCAGTGCTGTGGATCTGAGAGCCAGCACATTCAATACAGTACAGTATAGAGAACTCAGTGCTGTGGATCTGAGAGCCAGCACATTCGATATGAACCCACCTGACAGGAGTCGACACCCCCTTTCAGGTCCCCGGCGCACATCATGTTTGGGGTCAGAACCCCGCTGTAGACGTTCGGGCCGTTGCAGGTGGACTGGTCGATAATCTTCACAGATACCTCCATCAGATTGGGGGAGCCACTGTCTGAGAGGAAGAAGAGAGGCTGGTTCAGAGCAGCTCTATGGTTAGGACTACTGAAGTGTGCCAACCTTTCCTGTACTAATACCTCTCCCAGAGTCTGCTGGCAAAGACTTACCAGCTCCACTCTGCAGGGTCCCAAAGCCAGTGGTCCAGCATGCTGTCCCTGTGGCAAAGACCTGATCGAAGGTAGGCAGGCAGGCAGGCTGCACGGTACCTGAAACACACGCAGACACAAAACCAAATCAACAGGGGAGCCGAGAAAGAGAGAGAGAGAGAGAGAGAGAGAGAGACAGAGAGAGAGAGACAGAGAGAGAGAGAGACAGAGGAAGAGACAGAGACAGAGACACAGACAGTGAGAGAGTACAGAGACAGAGACACAGACAGTGAGAGAGTACAGACTCAGTGACCACATCCTGGCCATCGAAACTGGCCAGCACAAAAAAACCTGGATTGCCAAAGAAAAAAGGCTGTGCTGTCACTGTGATCTGGGAGAGGTAGAGACAGAAATGCACTTCCTGTTACACTGTCCCCAGTATAAGCAAATCAGGGACACGTACTTCCCCAAACTGGCCAATCAACATTCCAGCTGCTCTCTGACTTAGAAAAACTGCCAGTTCTGTTAGGAGAGGAGCAGCAGACAGCAGAGCTAGCTGCCCAGTATGTAGCTGCCTGCCACACCCAGAGAGACAGAGAGACAGACCCTGGTGTACACACCCTGGAGCACGGGGACCAGGCACCCATGTCCACTGTAAATATAGAGAGGGAGGGAGGGAGGGAAATGGGAGGGTTGTCATTGTATTGTATTGTCTGGACTGTTTTGTGATAATGTTCGTTGTTGAATTGCTTTGGCAAAACTCAATTTCATTTTGTCATGCCAATAAAGCATTTTTTTTTTTTTTTTTGAGAGAGACAGAGAGACAGAGACAGAGAGAGACAGAGAGAGAGAGACACACACTGAGACAGAGACAGAGAGAGAGAGAGAGAGAGAGAGAGAGAGAGACAGAGAGAGAGAGAGAGAGAGAGAGAGACAGAGAGAGAGACAGAGAGAGAGAGAGAGAGAGAGAGAGAGACAGAGAGAGAGAGAGAGACAGAGAGAGGAAAGACTTCAAATCAAGTCCCCTTTCTTGCTCCAACAGATTGAGTTCCCTCAGCCTGTCTTGAGAGCTCATTCCTTACAGCTCTTTGAACACTTTGGTTGCTGATCGGTGTCTCTTTCATATCGCAGAGGGTCCGCCGTTGAACACAGCATTGTTTTGTGAACACGTTTGGCCCCACAGAGCTGGGAGGAGCCTGCAGAGGCGTGCTGGCAGTGTGTTTACTGAGCTCAGTGCACGTACTTGAGAAGGCGACCGGGCTCTTGAGCCTCATCACTGCGATGTCGAAGTCGTTGTTTGTCTTGCTGTATCTCTCGTTCACGATGATCTTTGACACGTATAAGGGTGATGGGAGGGAGTACTGTGAAACCAAGCCCGCATACACCTTCCAGCTCCCAGCGTTCTTATACTCCGCGCTGCAGGGGAATAAAGGAGCAATTAGAGGACCCTTTGTAATCTCCCAGTCCCTCAGCTCTAACCACTAGACCACACTGCCTCCCTCCCAGGTCCTCAGCTCTAACCACTAGAACACACTGCCTCCCTCCCAGTCCCTCCACTCTAACCACTAGAACACACTGCCTCCCTCCCAGTCCCTCCACTAGAACACACTGCCTCCCTCCCAGTCCCTCCACTCTAACCACTAGAACACACTGCCTCCCTCCCAGTCCCTCCACTAGAACACACTGCCTCCCTCCCAGTCCCTCCACTCTAACCACTAGAACACACTGCCTCCCTCCCAGTCCCTCCACTAGAACACACTGCCTCCCTCCCAGTCCCTCCACTAGAACACACTGCCTCCCTCCCAGTCCCTCCACTAGAACACACTGCCTCCCTCCCAGTCCCTCCACTAGAACACACTGCCTCCCTCCCAGTCCCTCCACTAGAACACACTGCCTCCCTCCCAGTCCCTCCACTCTAACCACTAGAACACACTGCCTCCCTCCCAGTCCCTCCACTCTAACCACTAGAACACACTGCCTCCCTCCCAGTCCCTCCACTAGAACACACTGCCTCCCTCCCAGTCCCTCCACTCTAACCACTAGAACACACTGCCTCCCTCCCAGTCCCTCCACTAGAACACACTGCCTCCCTCCCAGTCCCTCCACTCTAACCACTAGAACACACTGCCTCCCTCCCAGTCCCTCCACTAGAACACACTGCCTCCCTCCCAGTCCCTCCACTCTAACCACTAGAACACACTGCCTCCCTCCCAGTCCCTCCACTAGAACACACTGCCTCCCTCCCAGTCCCTCCACTCTAACCACTAGAACACACTGCCCCCCTGCCAGTCCCTCCACTCTAACCACTAGAACACACTGCCTCCCTCCCAGTCCCTCCACTCTAACCACTAGACCACACCGACTCCCTTCCTCCCTCCTGGTTCCCCAGCTCCCTCCACTAGCTCTCTCTGACTCCTCGTTCCCTGCTGGTTCCCCAGCTCCCTCCACTAGCTCTCTCCTGCCTCCTCGCTCCTGCTGGTTCCCCAGCTCCTCCACTAGCTCTCTCTGCCTCTCGTTCCCTGCTGGTTCCCCAGCTCCCTCCACTAGCTCTCTCTGCCTCCTCGTTCCCTGCTGGTTCCCCAGCTCCCTCCACTAGCTCTCTCTGCCTCCTCGTTCCCTGCTGGTTCCCCAGCTCCCTCCACTAGCTCTCTCTGCCTCCTCGTTCCCTGCTGGTTCCCCAGCTCCCTCCACTAGCTCTCTCTGCCTCCTCGTTCCCTGCTGGTTCCCCAGCTCCCTCCACTAGCTCTCTCTGCCTCCTCGTTCCCTGCTGGTTCCCAGCTCCCTCCACTAGCTCTCTCTGCCTCCTCGTTCCCTGCTGGTTCCCCAGCTCCCTCCACTAGCTCTCTCTGCCTCCTCGTTCCCTGCTGGTTCCCCAGCTCCCTCCACTAGCTCTCTCTGCCTCCTCGTTCCCTGCTGGTTCCCCAGCTCCCTCCACTAGCTCTCTCTGCCTCCTCGTTCCCTGCTGGTTCCCAGCTCCCTCCACTAGCTCTCTCTGCCTCCTCGTTCCCTGCTGGTTCCCCAGCTCCCTCCACTAGCTCTCTCTGCCTCCTCGTTCCCTGCTGGTTCCCCAGCTCCCTCCACTAGCTCTCTCTGCCTCCTCGTTCCCTGCTGGTTCCCAGCTCCCTCCACTAGCTCTCTCTGCCTCCTCGTTCCCTGCTGGTTCCCCAGCTCCCTCCACTAGCTCTCTCTGCCTCCTCGTTCCCTGCTGGTTCCCCAGCTCCCTCCACTAGCTCTCTCTGCCTCCTCGTTCCCTGCTGGTTCCCCAGCTCCCTCCACTAGCTCTCTCTGCCTCCTCGTTCCCTGCTGGTTCCCCAGCTCCCTCCACTAGCTCTCTCTGCCTCCTCGTTCCCTGCTGGTTCCCCAGCTCCTCCACTAGCTCTCTCTGCCTCCTCGTTCCCTGCTGGTTCCCCAGCTCCCTCCACTAGCTCTCTCTGCCTCCTCGTTCCCTGCTGGTTCCCCAGCTCCCTCCACTAGCTCTCTCTGCCTCCTCGTTCCCTGCTGGTTCCCCAGCTCCCTCCACTAGCTCTCTCTGCCTCCTCGTTCCCTGCTGGTTCCCCAGCTCCCTCCACTAGCTCTCTCTGCCTCCTCGTTCCCTGCTGGTTCCCCAGCTCCTCCACTAGCTCTCTGCCTCCTCGTTCCCTGCTGGTTCCCCAGCTCCCTCCACTAGCTCTCTCTGCCTCCTCGTTCCCTGCTGGTTCCCAGCTCCCTCCACTAGCTCTCTCTGCCTCCTCGTTCCCTGCTGGTTCCCAGCTCCCTCCACTAGCTCTCTCTGCCTCCTCGTTCCCTGCTGGTTCCCCAGCTCCCTCCACTAGCTCTCTCTGCCTCCTCGTTCCCTGCTGGTTCCCCAGCTCCCTCCACTAGCTCTCTCTGCCTCCTCGTTCCCTGCTGGTTCCCAGCTCCCTCCACTAGCTCTCTCTGCCTCCTCGTTCCCTGCTGGTTCCCAGCTCCCTCCACTAGCTCTCTGCCTCCTCGTTCCCTGCTGGTTCCCCAGCTCCCTCCACTAGCTCTCTCTGCCTCCTCGTTCCCTGCTGGTTCCCAGCTCCCTCCACTAGCTCTCTCTGCCTCCTCGTTCCCTGCTGGTTCCCCAGCTCCCTCCACTAGCTCTCTCTGCCTCCTCGTTCCTGCTGGTTCCCCAGCTCCCTCCACTAGCTCTCTCTGCCTCCTCGTTCCCTGCTGGTTCCCCAGCTCCCTCCACTAGCTCTCTCTGCCTCCTCGTTCCCTGCTGGTTCCCCAGCTCCCTCCACTAGCTCTCTCTGCCTCCTCGTTCCCTGCTGGTTCCCAGCTCCACCACTAGACTCTCTGCCTCCTCGTCCCTGCTGGTTCCCCAGCTCCCTCCACTAGCTCTCTCTGCCTCCCTCGTTCCCTGCTGGTTCCCCAGCTCCCTCCACTAGCTCTCTCTGCCTCCTCGTTCCCTGCTGGTTCCCAGCTCCCACCACTAGCTCTCTCTGCCTCCTCGTTCCCTGCTGGTTCCCAGCTCCCTCCACTAGCTCTCTCTGCCTCCTCGTTCCCTGCTGGTTCCCCAGCTCCCTCCACTAGCTCTCTCTGCCTCCTCGTTCCCTGCTGGTTCCCCAGCTCCCTCCACTAGCTCTCTCTGCCTCCTCGTTCCCTGCTGGTTCCCCAGCTCCCTCCACTAGCTCTCTCTGCCTCCTCGTTCCCTGCTGGTTCCCCAGCTCCCTCCACTAGCTCTCTCTGCCTTCTCGTTCCCTGCTGGTTCCCCAGCTCCCTCCACTAGCTCTCTCTGACTCCTCGTTCCCTGCTGGTTCCCCAGCTCCCTCCACTAGCTCTCTCTGCCTCCTCGTTCCCTGCTGGTTCCCCAGCTCCCTCCACTAGCTCTCTCTGCCTCCTCGTTCCCTGCTGGTTCCCCAGCTCCCACCACTTGTCCTGAAGGGTTGAGCAGTCACCTGGGGAAGCAGTGGGCTGCAGTGATCACAAAGTTGGGTGCCACGATCGTTCCCCCACACGTGGGAAAGTTATTGTAGTGCAGGCTGACCTGCCACGGCCACTTGCCCAGCATGGAAGGAACGCCACCTATAATCCGACCGGACGCCTGCTGCATCCCGCAGTCTGAGAGGGAGAGGGAGGTTATTCCAGGAGTGCTGTTATTCTCTCGTCTTGCTGTTCCGTGCTGCACTTTGTACTGATCGTCATGAATTTCAAGATGCTTTACAATCCCAGGACTGCTGTTCATCAGCCTGTCATTGACTAGTATAGGACTTACAAGCACACTGAGGCCCCCACAACTCATCGACACACAGGCTTTACATGCAGTGAATACATCTGTACTGTACACGCTTACAATCAAACCAGCAGAGCTGCACTTACCTATACACTGCAGAGATACACAGCCCTGGCATGTGGAACTGGAAAACAAAACCAAGAATTCACTTGTGAGCAACCACAGCCTGGCATCACTGACACACGCTTACCTCGGGGCATTGGCACAGTGATTTTGCACCTATGCCCCCCCCCACCTCTACGCTTGTGCTTCTGCAACTACTGTGCTTTAAAGATCAGAAACATGGGGTTCAAAAGCGACCCTAGTGCGCCCCTGCAGAATCCTATGCCACAGGCGGAACCTGATAGTCATTAATACCCCAGTGTTTCAGATCATCCTTTAGAAAAGCTTACTGCTGCATTTCTGTAGCCCCCCCCCCTCTCTCTCTCTCCTCTCTCCTCTCTCTCCTCTCTCCCCTCCTCCTCTCTCTCTCTCCCCTCCTCCTCTCTCTCCTCCCTCCTCCTCCTCCTCCTCCTCCTCCTCCTCCTCCTCTCTCTCTCCCTCCTCCTCCTCCTCCTCCTCCTCCTCCTCCTCCTCCTCCTCCTCCTCCCCCTCCTCCTCCTCTCTCTCTCCTCCTCCTCTCTCCTCCTCCTCCTCTCTCCTCCTCTCTCTCTCTCTCTCTCCTCTCTCTCTCCCTCCTCCTCTCCTCCTCCCTCCTCTCTCCCCTCAGGTAAATGAAGGAGTACTTGATTTGGAGCTGTCCCTGAATGGTCTGGGATGGCTTGCTTGGAGATACAGTCAGTGCAGGGGAGGAACCCCCAAGGGTGTCAGTCTTGTAAAATCTGTAGGAGAGGAAACACTAGGTTATTATCACTAGGTTATTATCATCACTAGGTTGTTATCACTAGGTTATTATCACTAGGTTATTATCACTAGGTAGCAACACAGTGGTGCAATTCCCACGCAAGGGTTAGAGCAGGCGTGCCGTTACCTGAGCGGACCTGCAGCAATGCTATTACTAGAGACGAGAAAGAGCAGTAAAATGAATCAATCAATCAATCAATAAACTCTGCAGTTACCCATTGAACCCGAGCTGCTTGCAGGTCTTGTCAGCAAAACTGTTACTCCAGTTCGTATTGCAAACAGGATAAAACGTCTTATCCTTGGAATTCATCACCTGGAGGGAGTTGTTAGACCCAAACCGCACTAGAGAGAGAGGAGAGAGAGAGAGAGGGGGAGAGTTCTTTAAAGCTCTCTGTTATCACAGCAGCTAGTGCAGTCACCAAGTCCCTCTGTGCAAATGGTTTTTTTCCTCTTCATGCTTTAATTAAAAGGCTCCCCGTTGGCTCAGAGATGGTGTCCCTGTGTATATCCTACCCGCTGTTATCCTACAAAATGCAGCCACCCATTCGACGTCCCCTACAGGGCGATTCAGAATTCGCGCAGCCTTGTCGGAGCGTCTGGCACGCAGGAGACGGTCCGCAAAGGAAGAAACGTCTGTGCAGGAGTCGCTGTGCGTCGCACCGTTTGGCCACCAGAGGGGCTTGTTCAGTAACGTTCATGTTCAGAAGAGAAAACAAAGCAAAACAACAATGTTGCACGGATTCTGAATCGCCCTGTGTAAGCTCCTCCGGGGAAGTGTAAGGAGGTTTAAGATGAGCGTATGTCTGTATTTGAACTTTTCTAACATCGCCCCTCGAGCATGTGAGTGCGCTCCTCTCACTCAGAAGGGTCCCTCCAGTGTAAGTGTGCCCCGTGCTCATGCAGGGGTGTGTGCTCACCACAGCCCAGCTCGTCTCCTCCCTGTGAGCACTCTGCTTTGCCGTCGCAGTACTGGGTGCCCGCGGGGCAGGTTTCAGCCACATAGGGGCTGTCACTGCTGTTCATCGCACTGGAGAAAAGCTGGGACCCGTACCGCACTGCGGAGCAGAGAGAGAGAGACCACAAGGTTAGTCACAACAGCTGTCACTCCTCCTCCCAGTCGCTCAGCTCTAACCACTAGACCACACTGCCTCCCTCCCTCCCAGCTCTCCCTCCCAGCCCTCCCTCCCAGTCCCTCAGCTCTAACCACTAGACCACACCTCCCTCCCTCCCAGTCTCTCAGCTCTAACCACTAGACCACACTGCCTCCCTCCCTCCCAGTCCCTCAGCTCTAACCACTAGACCACACTGCCTCCCTCCCTCCCAGTCCCTCAGCTCTAACCACTAGACCACACCGCCTCCCTCTCTCCCAGTCCCTCAGCTCTAACCACTAGACCACACTGACTCCCTCCCTCCCAGTCCCTCAGCTCTAACCACTAGACCACACTGCCTCCCTCCCTCCCAGTCCCTCAGCTCTAACCACTAGACCACACTGCCTCCTCCCTCCCAGTCCCTCAGCTCTAACCACTAGACCACACTGCCTCCTCCCTCCCAGTCCCTCAGCTCTAACCACTAGACCACACTGCCTCCCTCCCAGTCCCTCAGCTCTAACCACTAGACCACACTGCCTCCCTCCCAGTCCCTCAGCTCTAACCACTAGCCCACACTGCCTCCCTCCCAGTCCCTCAGCTCTAACCACTAGCCCACACTGCCTCCCTCCCTCCCAGTCGCTCAGCTCTAACCACTAGACCACACTGCCTCCCTCCCAGTCCCTCAGCTCTAACCACTAGACCACACTGCCCTCCCTCCCAGTCCCTCAGCTCTAACCACTAGACCACACTGCCTCCCTCCCAGTCCCTCAGCTCTAACCACTAGACCACACTGCCTCCCTCCCAGTTTTTCAGACACAGCAACTCAACCACACTCCCTCTCTCCCATTCGCAACATTCACCTCCTAGCCAGATTGCTACGCCAACAATCCCGCTGAGGATAAGAGAGCCCCCAGAACCGCCAAAGAACCGCTTGTTCCCGCCGCACAGCTTGGACTTCGGGGGGATAGCTGTGGAGGAGAAAGAGGTTATACTGAGATAGCGTTCACTGTGCGCACCCCTCCACTAACTGTGTACACTTCACTGACGCCAAGACCAGTACTGAGCCCCAGTACGGAGGTCTCTGCACTATCCTGCTACTACTACTACTAATAATAATAATAATAATAATAATAATAATAATAATAATAATAATAATAAGGGCTACATGACTTGGGCCTTTCATTACTGAGACAGAAGGCGTGTACAGTAAGTAATAAAGCCCGACCCATCACATGTCTTACGTGTCCTATCCTGCGCCACGTAGGTCGCGGGCTGCACGTGGGAGGGCGGGGGGATGTAGTAGGGCTGGTAGTTGATCCCCTCTCCAATCTCAGAGTAAGGCTGGACCGGGCTCGCGTAATAGGGGGGAGGAGGGTCATTCTGGGGAGGAAATAAACCGAGTCACACAGCGGCCAAGCACAAGAGAGAAAAAGCAGGGGGTGAAACCGAAGAGCTCACCAGCACAGTAACCTGGACCCACAAAGGGTCTCCAGCGGACCAAGCCTGCCCCAGATAAACCTGGAAGCACCATCATTTCACCCCACGGGCATGATCAATGACATGCTGAAACACATGGGATCAGAAGCACTGCCACACCCAGTCCTGCCCGACCCAACCCGACATGACATGACATGACCCGACCCGACCGACCCGACCCTGAAACTGCACTCAAAATGAAGGGAAAATATTCAAGTACTGCATTTCTAAAACACTTCCCAAAATAAACAAGAAAAAGTGAAGCAGCAGCTATTTATCACCCCCAGGGGCTTCGTCATCAAAAGACTAGTTCAGTGAGACAGGAGGCAGAGGGACACCACCTGTTTTTAAACAGCCCAGAACACCAACACAGCTGAGTAAAGTATTCTACAGTTTAATAGCTCGGTGCTAAAAATATCGTTATCCCTCTGTGAACAAGGATGGCTGCAAGGGTGACGTCAGACCAGGAAATGAATTCACAACACAGGCAACTGTGGGGGAAAACCGAGACGCAATGGAGCTCGGCCTTTATTAAAGCAAACAAAAGGTTTACACAAAACAATACACTTCAAACAAAATGGCACAAGGGCCAAAACAAACAGACGGGCCAAAACAAGGACAGTGCTGGTGCAGACCCAGCACACAGAGCGATTGTTTCAGATTTTCACTTTCATTACCGACAGACTCACCCTGTCAGGAATCAGATGCACAGAAGGACATTATCTGTGTTTAGAACCGACCGACAGGAGGAAACAGCAATGCAAATATAATGCAAACATGGCAAAAGAACTGACTCCAGCTCTAATATACAGAACTCCTGCCCGCTGGACTGCGCGAGAGCCTTCCTTTAGCTCCTCAGAGTCAGGAAGGGGTCCTATCCCAGGCATTAGCCCAGACAACCCCTGCCTCTCTCTCCGGCCATGGTCAGGAGCTGGTTACACTGCCTGTGAGCTGCTGGGATGAGCGTGGATGAGCAGCTGGGAGCTCTACAGTGGCAGCTGTGTGTTTCTCAGTTTACTTTCTTTCATCCATTAAACACTGATAGGCCTCAGAAGGCAGGCCTTGTTGACAGTGAAGTTTGTTTAAGTTCCCCCGTGTGTTGTTTTCCCAGCAGGGGGCGACACACGCGCCTAGTTCATCTCTAAACCACTCTGCGAGCTAAACTGGCCTGTTCCTGTACAGCAGAAGGGGGTTATAATGATAAACGCAGACCCACACAACACAAAGCAACACAGACATTTTTAAAATGAAATGACTCCCTTCTTTAGGTATTTAAAAAAATGACACAAGAAAAACGTATTGTTCTTGTGCAAGGAATGGTTCACCACCCCAGGCAAATCAAGTCTTAGCATACCGTCTCTCACACAAGGACGTTTCAAACACACACACACACATATATACAGACAGACACAGACACACACACACACACACACACACACACACACACATATATACAGACAGACACAGACACACACACACACACACATATACACACACACACACACACACACACACACACACACACACACACACACACACACACACACATACACACACACACACACACACACACACACACACACACACACACACACACACACACACACACACACACACACACACACACACACACACACACACACACACACACACACACACACACACACACACACACACACACACACACACACACACACACAGACACACACACACACACACACACACACACACACACACACACACACACACACACACACACACACACACACACACACACACACACACACACACACACACACACACACACACACACACACACACATCCACACCCACTCAGCTAAGGAGTGTTTGGATTCTCAACGCATAGCAAACAGCCAGCCATGACGAAGCATTTCATTACATCACTCACGCCCTGCAATACCTGCTCCAGCAGCGATTCCCAGGCCCTCTTGATTTTCCCAATCTATTTCAACACTGATGAAGCACTGATTGACCACCGCTGAACCTCCATTCACTTCAAAACAGTGCAGCATTTAGAAAACATACAGGAATCTTTTCAATTCACTGAATGTGTTCAGTTTCTTCTTACAGTGTTTCAAAGTTTTACAAAACCTGATTGGGGGGCAGTCTTGACGATGCATCGGAGTTTGTGAACGATCGATCGATTGGTCCTGTGTGTCAGGGATTGAAACACCCACTGAAAAGAGGTGTGACCCGTTACCCCACGGTCAGCCACAGGGGGTCTATAAAAATCCCATTCTTTACAAATAGTGTGTGTGGGGGGGTTGTGCTGAGCTACTGAAACTGTGTCCCTGTCTCCAGGGCTAGACTCTGTCCTGGAGAGAGCAGTGCTTTAATGAATAGACTTTCACACACAACTCTCACATAGACACTGACACACAGAGGCTGAGGGTGGAAATCACAGCGACTTCTCACACAGGGGAGTCAGGCTCGAGGGATTCCGAAGAACCCTGATTCCGAGGTACCCCAAGATTAGAGAGGAGGTCATGATCTATCAATCAGTAATCTCACATGCTCAAGAACAATCCCCGACATTTCATTTCTATAAATAAAATGAAAAGAAGATCAGAAAACGTGTTAAATCGTTGAACACAAGAAGATCGATTTTCTTTCGTTTTTTAAAAAGGAAAACTGATTTAGTTATCTGAAAACTGGTACCCTTGTCATGAATCTTGAACTCTCACTGAACACTAATAATAATAATAATAATAATAATAATAATAATAATAATAATAATAATAATAATAGTAATAGGCACACCTTGTCACATTTGTGTTCTGATCTTTGTTTGAAGATTTTAAAAGCTCACTGGACCCTCTCTGTACAACGAATGAGATCCCAGTTTTGTCTGCCTGTTAGATTCGATCATTCAGAATTACAGTGCAATCAAAAATCACAGACTCTTCCCAACACAGCATTCATGAAAACTGATCACAAACCCCACAAGAAAGCAATGAGAGCCGTCAAACCCAGGTACATACCGGCATCGAAGCCATTTCACACAGCTGCTCTGTGCCTTGATTCACTTTGACTTCCTTTATAAAACTTCAGAGCACCTGCTGTCCCTTCCTCTGTGAGCCGGAGTCTGTCTGTGCTTCAAAAAGTGCTGCATCTACTCTTTAACAAAACTGGATGAACCTGTTGCTCTCTCTCAGAGCAGAGCCACTCCCTCCCAGACCACACTTACCTGGCTCTGAAGAGCCACACAGAACACAGGAGGTCCTCAAACTGAGGCCATTTCGGCTCTGATAGGGTCAGCGTTGTGTGGTTGTCTGTAGGCCACCTCGATCCAAAATGGAGGACAATGGGGTGCAGTTTCATAAGCACCTGAGCAATTGCAATCTTGACCAAGCGCACCTGTGTGCACCTGACAGGGAGACTCATTACACACACCTGAGGGCAATGCAGCTCTTCAGAACAGGGAAATGCAGTAAAGCCAAGAGGTAAAATGATTCCCTCATTATGAAATGAATGCAGGCTGTTAAACTGACACTGTTCAGCCTGTGTGAAGAAGGTGTTATGTTATCCATGGAGGTGTTATTAGTTATACATTAATCAAGTATGTGACAGCAGGTCCTGTTTCATCTCAATGATAATCAATGACACGTTCAACCAAATACACACACACACACACACAAATATACACACACATACACACACACACATACACACACACACACACACAATCACGCACACACATACAGACACAGACTCACAGACACACGCACACACACACAGACACACACATACACACACACACTGACACTCACACACACACATAGACACACGCACACACACTGACACACACAGACACACACACGCACACACTGACACACTGACACACACCCACACTCACACACGCACACACACACACGCACACACACCGTCGTGCACACTGACGAACACTAACAAGAATGTTTACTGCTAAAAAAAGAACAATACTGAAAACAATTAGACACATTTGTACAATGTGTGCGTCATGACGCTGGAATGTGTAACGTGCTCACACTGCTAGAAGCAGCTCTACCTGTCCTGCACTGAGAGAGGGAGCAGCTTTTATTAATGTTCTTTCTCAAGCCCCTGTGATAAACGCTGTCCCTGCAGTGAGAGAGGGAGCAGCTTTTATTAATGTTCTTTCTCAAGCCCCTGTGATAAACGCTGTCCCTGCAGTGAGAGAGGGAGCAGCTTTTATTAATGTTCTTTCTCAAGCCCCTGTGATAAACGCTGTCCCTGCAGTGAGAGAGGGAGCAGCTTTTATAAATGTTCTTTCTCAAGCCCCTGTGATAAACGCTGTCCCTGCAGTGAGAGAGGGAGCAGCTTTTATTAATGTTCTTTCTCAAGCCCCTGTGATAAACGCTGTCCCTGCAGTGAGAGAGGGAGCAGCTTTTATAAATGTTCTTTCTCAAGCCCCTGCGATAAACGCTGTCCCTGCAGTGAGAGAGGGAGCAGCTTTTATAAATGTTCTTTCTCAAGCCCCTGCGATAAACGCTGTCCCTGCAGTGAGAGAGGGAGCAGCTTTTATTAATGTTCTTTCTCAAGCCCCTGTGATAAACGCTGTCCCTGCAGTGAGAGAGGGAGCAGCTTTTATAAATGTTCTTTCTCAAGCCCCTGTGATAAACGCTGTCCCTGCAGTGAGAGAGGGAGCAGCTTTTATTAATGTTCTTTCTCAAGCCCCTGTGATAAACGCTGTCCCTGCAGTGAGAGAGGGAGCAGCTTTTATAAATGTTCTTTCTCAAGCCCCTGCGATAAACGCTGTCCCTGCAGTGAGAGAGGGAGCAGCTTTTATTAATGTTCTTTCTCAAGCCCCTGTGATAAACGCTGTCCCTGCAGAAAGAAAGAAAGAGAGAAACACGAACATACACAGGGACGAGACGAGACACCCTACATTGTCCTGGAGTACAGCCTGTAAACACAGGCATACAGGCTGCACTGCAGGACAATGCAGGGCGTGGAGAGCTGAGTGAGCTCACCATGGGATCAATGGCAGCAGGTTCGGGTTATGGGCTGCTGTTTATGTTTTGTTTTTTTTCCAGTCTCCATGCGTGTTGCCAGAGCTGTACTCTGATGGGTTTCTGATGCAGAATTAAACAAGGCAGCTATTTGTACTTGTTTGATGGCGTGGCGTGGCAGGCCGAGCCCCTGGCCCTGTAAATAATACACTTTATGTTTTGTTTGTAGTTTAATTGGTTTAATTGTACAGTTTGTGCTAGATATGGCAGGGCTCGGAGGTCAGATGTCCCTCCCTGCCTGATTGAAACTTGATGTGCAGCGGGTGGCCAGGTGTTGATTGGTTAATTGATTATTGATTAACCCTGGCCACACACCTTTAAAAAGAGGCTGGAAAGGCAGTTTCTTTATTCTGCACAAGCTGAAGAGGAAGGATTCTGAAATGTGTGGCGCTCCTGCAGGAGTGTGGAGCTCCTGCAGTGTGGAGATCCTGCAGGACTGTGGAGAGTTTGCAGGACTGTGTGGAGCTCCTGCAGTGTGGAGTTCCTGCAGGACTGTGGAGAGTTTACAGGACTGTGTGGAGCTCCTGCAGTGTGGAGTTCCTGCAGGACTGTGGAGAGTCTGCAGGACTGTGTGGAGCTCCTGCAGGACTGTGTGGAGATCCTGTGTGTGTGTGTGTGTTTTCTCCCACACTAGGATTACCTTTGTTGGTACCCTAGTGGCGGTCATCTGCCACTGCGACTGCCTGTAATTGTGTAATAAAACCTGGACGCCTGACTGGTGTTTTCAGCACCACACCTCTGTGTGTCTCGTCTCTCAGCGCATTCCCACACAGCAACACAAGACCCGTTGCACAGGGTAACTGTTTTTAAATTTGAAACTTTCATCATCATTGCATGATGTCCTTTAGCTGTGTTAACAGTGAGTCCCAGTGCCTCAGTATACTCCCAGTAAGAACCATTAGCATTACACAGCAAGACCAGTGCTGTCATTGCCAGCACCTTAATAATAATGAACACTAGTCTAAACACTCCATTCTCATCTCTCTGGCATGTTAAAAGATGTTAAATAAAGCAGCCTGTGATCTGTGTTGTTGTTTGTCGTTCGACGGGTTTTCAATGTGTTCTTGCATGTTGGAATATGAAGCATCGCTAAGGGTGGTGTCACTTGCTCAGAGTTTCACAACACCTCCGTCCCTCCCTCCCTCCTGACAGGCAGGCAGAGAGGCTCACAGGAATGCACGTCACCAAACCAGCCTTCGGGCTCGGCCTCTTAAACTAGAACACACTGCACAGGATTTCTTTTACAACTTAGTCGAAAATTGGAAAATGCTTTTGACAGAACCCAGCTCACTTTAAAATGACGACAATGCACAGTAGTTTTTGATCTATCGCTTATCCCTTACAGAGACCTGGCTTGGGGAAAAGGGGAGGGCGAGAGAGGGGAGAGACCGAGGCTGAAATGAGGGAGGAGGGAGTCACAAGCAGAACGACATGTTGTCAGATTGGAATTCAAGAAGGCTGTCCCTGTGCTTCACTGACGCCTATATTTCCCCATCACAGGCCAGGAGACACAGACAGACAGACAAGAAGTCCTTTCAAAACATAGAGCATTTTCACAGGCAGTCATTTCGAGAGATCTCTAAATGATAGTTTGAACTACAATGCTAACAAAACATTATTTAAAGATATCTGTGAATCAATCTGACATATCTCACAATACGGGTTCAAACCCAGCTCTGTTCAGCGGTATCACTTTGGAGCGCTCAACGCTGCCCCCTAGGGGGCATGAGTCCACACCACAGTACCCGCACAACGGCACTCACAATAGTGCGACTATAGGGAATGGTGACAGTCTCCAGATCGCCACCTGGTGGATTACAAAGGTTGTTGCACTGAGTTCATCACATTTCACTGAAACTGTAAATTTAGATGAAGATTGGATTTAGATGTATTTTTCTTCTTAATAATAATCATAATGAAGAACACAAAATGTAAATGTTATTATTATTATTATTAAAATTGACAAAATAATAAATATTAATAATACTGTATGTTTTTAATTGTGTATTCTCTGTTGCGGTTCCTCTATTCCGCCACAAGGAGGGAGTGTCGCACCCCGTGTCCTTCTCCAGGCACACAAGCTAATCCAGCCCGCAGACACGCACCCAGAACACAATGAAACTCCTGGGTGAACAGGGATGACACAACCACGCCAAGAGGAAGGAGTAACAATAAAACAACACAATCCTCTCTTCAGTGGAAAATACCCAGTCTGCCTTGTAATGCCTGGATTAACCCTTCCAGAACTGCTAAGCAAGAAGCTGACTTTTAAAATGGTGTCAGACTCTTTATTAGAACCTACATGTTACCTGAAAATCAATCAATCAATCAATCAATCAATCAATCACTAATGCTGACAAGCCTGGCATAAATCACATGGTTTCAATAACTGCACTAATAATACCCGTGCCTGAGGCCCCAGATCTGCATGGTTGTCTCTTGAAGCGCCTGAGTAAAAATATTTTAAATCTTTATATATATATATATATATATATATATATATATATATATATATATATATATATATATATTAGTTTTAACCCATGATAACCCAACATTCTCCACTGGTTGGTTCAGGATTAGAGAGAAGCCTTGCATGAGTTTGTGTGTATCGAGGGAAGTCCCCTCAGTTTGTATTTAATTTTATTATTTTAGGTAAGTTCTTAAAGTAATAAGTCATTTGAAGTCGTTTCTATTTGATTAATCTACACGTAAACAATAGAACAATGAAAACCCATTGAACGGTAC
>CM060287.1:3457419-3477619 GCA_030684275.1 Acipenser oxyrinchus oxyrinchus | reverse complement strand
GAGGCCAGCGGCATAACAGGGTGAAGAGGCCAGCGACATGACAGGGTGAAGAGGCCAGCGGTATAACAGGGTGAAGAGGCCAGCGACATGACAGGGTGAAGAGGCCAGCGAATGACAGGGTGAAGAGGCCAGTGACAACAGGGTGAAGAGGCCAGCGGTATAACAGGGTGAAGAGGCCAGCGACATGACAGGGTGAAGAGGCCAGCGACATGACAGGGTGAAGAGGCCAGCGACATGACAGGGTGAAGAGGCCAGCGACATGACAGGGTGAAGAGGCCAGCGGTATGACAGGGTGAAGAGGCCAGCGACATGACAGGGTGAAGAGGCCAGCGGTATAACAGGGTGAAGAGGCCAGCGACATGACAGGGTGAAGAGGCCAGCGGTATAACAGGGTGAAGAGGCCAGCGACATGACAGGGTGAAGAGGCCAGCGACATGACAGGGTGAAGAGGCCAGCGGTATGACAGGGTGAAGAGGCCAGCGGTATAACAGGGTGAAGAGGCCAGCGGTATGACAGGGTGAAGAGGCCAGCGGCATAACAGGGTGAAGAGGCCAGCGGACATGACAGGGTGAAGAGGCCAGCGACATGACAGGGTGAAGAGGCCAGCGGTATAACAGGGTGAAGAGGCCAGCGACATGACAGGGTGAAGAGGCCAGCGACATGACAGGGTGAAGAGGCCAGCGGTATGACAGGGTGAAGAGGCCAGCGGCATGACAGGGTGAAGAGGCCAGCGACATAACAGGGTGAAGAGGCCAGCGACATGACAGGGTGAAGAGGCCAGCGGTATAACAGGGTGAAGAGGCCAGCGGTATAACAGGGTGAAGAGGCCAGCGGTATAACAGGGTGAAGAGGCAGCGGTTATAACTAGCAGTGTTCCTGACATACAAAAGGAAAATAAGGCACTGGAAATCATTTTAGTTTAAAATCATGAAACCATGTCACCTACTGATTAAAACACACTGTAACGCTGCACATAAAGTAGTGAGCCTAACGTGCACCATAAATCTAAATGTCCTTTCCCATTTACTAACAGAGAACGCATTAATTTACGTGCACAGTAATTTACATACCACAGCGTGCACAGTACAGGTATTTTGTGAGCGGTAATTTAATGTGCATGATGATGTCAGAGACTTACCCATGACCCGTGATATAAAAGCCCCAGCACTGCAGGCGTATCTTTTGTTCAGTGGCTTATTGTGAAGATGAAGGTGGCTTACATTGACTGAAAATGAGCGATCAGCAGACGCAGCCCTCCGCAGAGGACAGGTAGAGGCAACGCAAACTAAAACTGCATGCAGAGGACTTAGACATTCTAGTGGAGGAGGTTGTTTGAAATTATAATACCTGTTTGGTCCAGTGTTTTATTTAACCACGCTATTATTTATACCAATGTAATGAACTATAAAATACAATCTAAGAAATTATAACATTCATTCATTCACGCTTATTCTTTACAGGTCATTTTCACTGCTCTTGATGAAAACTTCAATGCAAGAAATGCCTCCATGATGCAAGGTAGATTTCAGCTGAGCGCAATTTTACAATGTTCCTCTTTTATAAAACAAAATGCATTAAAATGTTGTCTGCTTTTTATATATATTTTATATCAGGTGTAGTGTTTAAGGGGTTGCACTGTAAACAATGTGCTGGGGAGGATTCGTTTGATTTTTACCACATTCAGCCAGAGCTACGGATTATGTTTAATTATATTGATTGTATTAAAACCTCTCTCACAGTCAGCAGCACTGATAGTGTGTAAATAGTACTGAATCGTTGTTTTCAGTTTTCAGTTTTGAGGAACGATCCTCTTTCCTGTTGATTTGCATAAGTTTCATTTATCCAAGCTGAAACGTGTTGACAGACTTCTGAGGTTTTTCTCGCCACGGCGTTTATCTCAACATGGAAGCTCGTGCTTCATAGTAATGTAGAGACCCTACAGCCACTTTTAATTTTGTGCGAATGTCTTTCAGTGCAAGTGCAGTACTAGTAAAGGGGTACGTCCAGAGCCCTAACCACGACTCCACACTGCTGCCAGTAGCATTTATTAAAACAACGAGCGATGCTTCCGTCTCGTGTGTCTTTATTGAATAAAGAAAACACAGCGGGATTTTAGAAGAGTTTTTTTAGTTTATTCCAGCAGTATCCCGCAAAAGTGGCCATGAGGTCGCGAAATTAGACCACAGCTGTTACTCTGTCACCGTAAACCGACTTAACATTTCATTCGTCAGCTTGGGTGTTTGTGTTTAATAATACAACAGTAATGTTAGAAAACAAAATACTGTTTTAATTTTTGGCGTTACACACCGTATAGAAACCCCACTGCTGGGAAACTTGAGGGTCTGCTGTCATACAAAACCGTTCGCTTTCTTTTCAACATGATTCTGTTCAAACCTGGAAAGACAGTCTTACCCAGAGCCTTCTGATGCTCGCTTCCTATTGGCTGAACCACGGTTCTTGTAGCCAATCACCTAGACTGAGAGAGTTTCTGATAAGCATTCAGTTCCTGGTTGGCAAAAGGTAGAAGATTTATGTTGAAACTATTTATGTCACAAAAGTGTTCTTGTTTATAACTCTTGTTTATGTTCTTGTTATTTAAATATATTGCTTTGTGAAGACTATCGGAGATGATCCGGATGACTGTAGTCGGGATTCTCTGCTGGGTTCATGCAGCTGCTGCAGGTCCGTTTTACACTAGAAATATTTAGTACTGTCTTCAATTCAACAAACTACGACGTCCTCGCAAAATTAGCTTCCTTGTGACGAGCCTGTTGGTGTTAAGTTACTGTGTGCGTGTGTGTAGAGTTACTGTGTGTGCGTGTAGACCAAATAACAAAACAAAATCAATGATGCCAAACGCACTAAACAGCTAAATGCAAAAGTATTGAAAGAAAATAAAGTGTTCATTGAGGTCCTGAACTCGCGTGAAACTGGAATAAGCAGTGAACCGGGCGAAGCTGCAAAACAAGCGAAAGGGAAGCTGCGTACATGGACCAATTAGATAGTATTTTGCTGGAGACCGAGCTTACTACCCGGTCCCATCATTCGAGAAATCAGCACCAGGATTCAAGGCGCGGTGTAGCTGACAGCCTAGTGCAAATATCTATCTGGAAGCTGCTTTAAATGAAATGCTTCTGTGAGCACGTCCGTTTATTCTGTTAAGCACGGTAGTTTCGTTTACTGTGCATGTATTGCAGTTAGTTTCGCTTTTTATTACGTGTTGCTTGTCGGTACATTGATTGAATTCAGGTATAATTTATCCATTAAGTCATATGCAGCATAGTAACGCGCTTTAATATACCAGCGTGCTAAACGAGAACTCTGCGTGTGCTTTTAGGGGACTGGGGGCTTTGTAGCAACTGATACAAATTAATTTGCTGTCACAGGGTTACTGAAACGGGCATGAAGCCCTTCTGTATTACTGTCCTCCTGTTGCTAACAAGTCACACTTGGAATACAAATATCTGACAAACTAACATATCTACCTGCTTCTGTGCCACTAAAACAGTGGATGCTGCATTCCTTCATACTGAAGTTAACAATGATAGAAACCCACAGCCTAGCATTGCTTATACTTGTATTGCACCCATTTACACCAATTACTGCACAACCAAGAAGTAACCAATTACCCTATCAACAATAAGACATGTACTGCAAATACTGAAGCAGAACATTTACTCAGTAAAAATGACATGAGGTAAAACAAATTCAATGTGACATTTAAAATCTCTTTGGGGTGTACATTTGTGAATCCCTTAATTTCGGAGGTGAAACAGGTTTTATTCCTGTTTTAACCCATAGTCAGTTTCATGATTGTTGGATGCTGTTGAAACGAAACAAAGGTTTAGTGGACATGCTTTCTTAGATTGTAGAAGAATGTGGATAATGGCAACATAAAGTGAAACGAGAAGATGTTTTATTAGTACGATTATTCAGTCCAGTAACATCCCGAGGTTAATGAAAATGTCCATTTCAAATTTCATCTCTCTACCTCTATTCTACAGCTGGTTTCACAGACCCTCATTAGAACTAATTGTGGACTACCTCACCCAGTGTAACATTAGGTACCTCCTCTGCTGTGATTCCCAGCCCTGGATCTGTCATTGCTTTATCCTCCTCTGCTGTGATTCCCAGCCCTGGATCTGTCATTGCTTTATCCTCCTCTGCTGTGATTCCCATCCCTGGATCTGTCATTGCTTTATCCTCCTCTGCTCTGATTCCCAGCCCTGGATCTGTCATTGCTTTATCCTCCTGCTGTGATTCCCAGCCCTGGATCTGTCATTGCTTTATCCTCCTCTGCTCTGATTCCCAGCCCTGGATCTGTCATTGCTTTATCCTCCTCTGCTGTGATTCCCAGCCCTGGATCTGTCATTGCTTTATCCTCCTCTGCTGTGATTCCCAGCCCTGGATCTGTCATTGCTTTATCCTCCTCTGCTGTGATTCCCAGCCCTGGATCTGTCATTGCTTTATCCTCCTCTGCTCTGATTCCCAGCCCTGGATCTGTCATTGCTTTATCCTCCTCTGCTGTGATTCCCATCCCTGGATCTGTCATTGCTTTATCCTCCTCTGCTGTGATTCCCATTCCTGGATCTGTCATTGCTTTATCCTCCTCTGATCTGATTCCCAGCCCTGGATCTGTCATTGCTTTATCCTCCTCTGATCTGATTCCCAGCCCTGGATCTGTCATTGCTTTATCCTCCTCTGCTGTGATTCCCAGCCCTGGATCTGTCATTGCTTTATCCTCCTCTGCTGTGATTCCCAGCCCTGGATCTGTCATTGCTTTATCCTCCTCTGCTGTGATTCCCAGCCCTGGATCTGTCATTGCTTTATCCTCCTCTGCTCTGATTCCCAGCCCTGGATCTGTCATTGCTTTATCCTCCTCTGCTGTGATTCCCATCCCTGGATCTGTCATTGCTTTATCCTCCTCTGCTGTGATTCCCATCCCTGGATCTGTCATTGCTTTATCCTCCTCTGCTCTGATTCCCAGCCCTGGATCTGTCATTGCTTTATCCTCCTCTGCTGTGATTCCCAGCCCTGGATCTGTCATTGCTTTATCCTCCTCTGCTGTGATTCCCAGCCCTGGATCTGTCATTGCTTTATCCTCCTCTGCTGTGATTCCCAGCCCTGGATCTGTCATTGCTTTATCCTCCTCTGCTGTGATTCCCAGCCCTGGATCTGTCATTGCTTTATCCTCCTCTGCTCTGATTCCCATCCCTGGATCTGTCATTGCTTTATCCTCCTCTGCTCTGATTCCCATCCCTGGATCTGTCATTGCTTTATCCTCCTCTGCTGTGATTCCCAGCCCTGGATCTGTCATTGCTTTATCCTCCTGCTGTGATTCCCATCCCTGGATCTGTCATTGCTTTATCCTCCTCTGCTGTGATTCCCATCCCTGGATCTGTCATTGCTTTATCCTCCTCTGCTCTGATTCCCATCCCTGGATCTGTCATTGCTTTATCCTCCTCTGCTCTGATTCCCATCCCTGGATCTGTCATTGCTTTATCCTCCTGCTCTGATTCCCATCCCTGGATCTGTCATTGCTTTATCCTCCTCTGCTGTGATTCCCATCCCTGGATCTGTCATTGCTTTATCCTCCTCTGCTGTGATTCCCAGCCCTGGATCTGTCATTGCTTTATCCTCCTGCTGTGATTCCCAGCCCTGGATCTGTCATTGCTTTATCCTCCTCTGCTGTGATTCCCATCCCTGGATCTGTCATTGCTTTATCCTCCTCTGCTGTGATTCCCATCCCTGGATCTGTCATTGCTTTATCCTCCTCTGCTGTGATTCCCATCCCTGGATCTGTCATTGCTTTATCCTCCTCTGCTGTGATTCCCATCCCTGGATCTGTCATTGCTTTATCCTCCTCTGCTCTGATTCCCAGCCCTGGATCTGTCATTGCTTTATCCTCCTCTGCTGTGATTCCCAGCCCTGGATCTGTCATTGCTTTATCCTCCTGCTGTGATTCCCAGCCCTGGATCTGTCATTGCTTTATCCTCCTCTGCTGTGATTCCCATCCCTGGATCTGTCATTGCTTTATCCTCCTCTGCTCTGATTCCCATCCCTGGATCTGTCATTGCTTTATCCTCCTCTGCTCTGATTCCCATCCCTGGATCTGTCATTGCTTTATCCTCCTCTGCTCTGATTCCCAGCCCTGGATCTGTCATTGCTTTATCCTCCTGCTGTGATTCCCAGCCCTGGATCTGTCATTGCTTTATCCTCCTCTGCTGTGATTCCCAGCCCTGGATCTGTCATTGCTTTATCCTCCTCTGCTCTGATTCCCATCCCTGGATCTGTCATTGCTTTATCCTCCTCTGCTGTGATTCCCAGCCCTGGATCTGTCATTGCTTTATCCTCCTGCTGTGATTCCCAGCCCTGGATCTGTCATTGCTTTATCCTCCTCTGCTGTGATTCCCATCCCTGGATCTGTCATTGCTTTATCCTCCTCTGCTGTGATTCCCATCCCTGGATCTGTCATTGCTTTATCCTCCTCTGCTGTGATTCCCATCCCTGGATCTGTCATTGCTTTATCCTCCTGCTCTGATTCCCATCCCTGGATCTGTCATTGCTTTATCCTCCTCTGCTCTGATTCCCATCCCTGGATCTGTCATTGCTTTATCCTCCTCTGCTGTGATTCCCAGCCCTGGATCTGTCATTGCTTTATCCTCCTCTGCTCTGATTCCCATCCCTGGATCTGTCATTGCTTTATCCTCCTCTGCTCTGATTCCCATCCCTGGATCTGTCATTGCTTTATCCTCCTCTGCTCTGATTCCCATCCCTGGATCTGTCATTGCTTTATCCTCCTGCTCTGATTCCCAGCCCTGGATCTGTCATTGCTTTATCCTCCTGCTGTGATTCCCAGCCCTGGATCTGTCATTGCTTTATCCTCCTGCTGTGATTCCCAGCCCTGGATCTGTCATTGCTTTATCCTCCTCTGCTGTGATTCCCATCCCTGGATCTGTCATTGCTTTATCCTCCTCTGCTGTGATTCCCATCCCTGGATCTGTCATTGCTTTATCCTCCTGCTGTGATTCCCAGCCCTGGATCTGTCATTGCTTTATCCTCCTGCTGTGATTCCCATCCCTGGATCTGTCATTGCTTTATCCTCCTGCTGTGATTCCCATCCCTGGATCTGTCATTGCTTTATCCTCCTCTGCTGTGATTCCCAGCCCTGGATCTGTCATTGCTTTATCCTCCTGCTCTGATTCCCATCCCTGGATCTGTCATTGCTTTATCCTCCTCTGCTCTGATTCCCATCCCTGGATCTGTCATTGCTTTATCCTCCTGCTCTGATTCCCAGCCCTGGATCTGTCATTGCTTTATCCTTCTCTGCTCTGATTCCCAGCCCTGGATCTGTCATTGCTTTATCCTTCTCTGCTCTGATTCCCATCCCTGGATCTGTCATTGCTTTATCCTCCTCTGCTCTGATTCCCATCCCTGGATCTGTCATTGCTTTATCCTCCTGCTCTGATTCCCAGCCCTGGATCTGTCATTGCTTTATCCTTCTCTGCTCTGATTCCCAGCCCTGGATCTGTCATTGCTTTATCCTCCTCTGCTCTGATTCCCAGCCCTGGATCTGTCATTGCTTTATCCTCCTCTGCTCTGATTCCCATCCCTGGATCTGTCATTGCTTTATCCTCCTCTGCTCTGATTCCCATCCCTGGATCTGTCATTGCTTTATCCTCCTCTGCTCTGATTCCCAGCCCTGGATCTGTCATTGCTTTATCCTCCCTGCTGTGATTCCCAGCCCTGGATCTGTCATTGCTTTATCCTCCTCTGCTGTGATTCCCATCCCTGGATCTGTCATTGCTTTATCCTCCTCTGCTGTGATTCCCATCCCTGGATCTGTCATTGCTTTATCCTCCTCTGCTGTGATTCCCATCCCTGGATCTGTCATTGCTTTATCCTCCTGCTGTGATTCCCATCCCTGGATCTGTCATTGCTTTATCCTCCTCTGCTCTGATTCCCATCCCTGGATCTGTCATTGCTTTATCCTCCTCTGCTGTGATTCCCAGCCCTGGATCTGTCATTGCTTTATCCTCCTGCTGTGATTCCCAGCCCTGGATCTGTCATTGCTTTATCCTCCTCGCTGTGATTCCCATCCCTGGATCTGTCATTGCTTTATCCTCCTCTGCTGTGATTCCCATCCCTGGATCTGTCATTGCTTTATCCTCCTCTGCTCTGATTCCCATCCCTGGATCTGTCATTGCTTTATCCTCCTCTGCTGTGATTCCCAGCCCTGGATCTGTCATTGCTTTATCCTCCTCTGCTCTGATTCCCATCCCTGGATCTGTCATTGCTTTATCCTCCTCTGCTGTGATTCCCAGCCCTGGATCTGTCATTGCTTTATCCTCCTCTGCTGTGATTCCCAGCCCTGGATCTGTCATTGCTTTATCCTCCTCTGCTGTGATTCCCAGCCCTGGATCTGTCATTGCTTTATCCTCCCTGCTGTGATTCCCAGCCCTGGATCTGTCATTGCTTTATCCTCCTCTGCTGATTCCCAGCCCTGGATCTGTCATTGCTTTATCCTCCTGCTGTGATTCCCAGCCCTGGATCTGTCATTGCTTTATCCTCCTCTGCTGATTCCCAGCCCTGGATCTGTCATTGCTTTATCCTCCTGCTGTGATTCCCAGCCCTGGATCTGTCATTGCTTTATCCTCCTCTGCTGTGATTCCCATCCCTGGATCTGTCATTGCTTTATCCTCCTCTGCTGTGATTCCCATCCCTGGATCTGTCATTGCTTTATCCTCCTCTGCTGTGATTCCCAGCCCTGGATCTGTCATTGCTTTATCCTCCTCTGCTGTGATTCCCAGCCCTGGATCTGTCATTGCTTTATCCTCTCTGCTGTGATTCCCATCCCTGGATCTGTCATTGCTTTATCCTCCTCTGCTCTGATTCCCAGCCCTGGATCTGTCATTGCTTTATCCTCTCTGCTCTGATTCCCAGCCCTGGATCTGTCATTGCTTTATCCTCCTCTGCTGTGATTCCCAGCCCTGGATCTGTCATTGCTTTATCCTCCTCTGCTGTGATTCCCAGCCCTGGATCTGTCATTGCTTTATCCTCCTGCTGTGATTCCCAGCCCTGGATCTGTCATTGCTTTATCCTCCTCTGCTGTGATTCCCAGCCCTGGATCTGTCATTGCTTTATCCTCCTGCTGTGATTCCCATCCCTGGATCTGTCATTGCTTTATCCTCCTCTGCTGTGATTCCCAGCCCTGGATCTGTCATTGCTTTATCCTCCTGCTCTGATTCCCAGCCCTGGATCTGTCATTGCTTTATCCTCCTGCTGTGATTCCCAGCCCTGGATCTGTCATTGCTTTATCCTCCTCTGCTGTGATTCCCAGCCCTGGATCTGTCATTGCTTTATCCTCCTCTGCTGTGATTCCCAGCCCTGGATCTGTCATTGCTTTATCCTCCTCTGCTGTGATTCCCAGCCCTGGATCTGTCATTGCTTTATCCTCCTCTGCTGTGATTCCCAGCCCTGGATCTGTCATTGCTTTATCCTCCTCTGCTGTGATTCCCATCCCTGGATCTGTCATTGCTTTATCCTCCTGCTGTGATTCCCAGCCCTGGATCTGTCATTGCTTTATCCTCCCTGCTGTGATTCCCAGCCCTGGATCTGTCATTGCTTTATCCTCCTCTGCTCTGATTCCCAGCCCTGGATCTGTCATTGCTTTATCCTCCTCTGCTGTGATTCCCATGCCCTGGATCTGTCATTGCTTTATCCTAACTGATATAGAAGAATACAGTGCAGTGTCTATCCAGTGTAGTGGAGATCACATGGGAAAAGGCAGTCCTAACTGATAGATAGAATACAGCGCAGTGTCTATCCAGTGTAGTGGAGATCACATGGAAAAGGCAGTCCTAACCGATATAGAAGAATACAGCGCAGTGTCTATCCAGTGTAGCGGAGATCACATGGGAAAAGGCAGTCCTAACCGATATAGAATACAGCGCAGCGTCTATCCAGTGTAGTGGAGATCACATGGGAAAAGGCAGTCCTAACCGATATAGAAGAATACAGCGCAGTGTCTATCCAGTGTAGTGGAGATCACATGGGAAAAGGCAGTCCTAACCGATATAGAAGAATACAGCGCAGTGTCTATCCAGTGTAGTGGAGATCACATGGGAAAAGGCAGTCCTAACCGATATAGAAGAATACAGCACAGCGTCTATCCAGTGTAGCGGAGATCACATGGGAAAAGGCAGTCCTAACCGATATAGAAGAATACAGCGCAGCGTCTATCCAGTGTAGTGGAGATCACATGGGAAAAGGCAGTCCTAACCGATAGATAGAATACAGCGCAGCGTCTATCCAGTGTAGCGGAGATCACATGGGAAAAGGCAGTCCTAACCGATATAGAAGAATACAGTGCAGTGTCTATCCAGTGTAGCGGAGATCACATGGGAAAAGGCAGTCCTAACCGATATAGAAGAATACATCGCAGTGTCTATCCAGTGTAGTGGAGATCACATGGGAAAAGTACGGTGGCCCTGAAGTGCAAAACACAACAACATTAAGAAAAACGCTGCAACATTAAGCAAAACACAACGACATTAAGGAAACGCTGCAACATTAAGCAAAACACAATGACATTAAGGAAACGCTGCAACATTAAGGAAAACACAACGACATTAAGAAAAACGCTGCAACATTAACTTCAAACCGGAAAGGGTAGGTACATAGGAAAAGGGGTTCCACATCACTGATAGGAGGAACAACCTGTCAATCACTGTGCTGTGGAACTGTGTGACGAACACAGTCCATATTAATACAATACAATTTCCCTGCGCTTTGTCCTTAATATCTTGTGAGAGAGAGAGATTTGTGTGTAAATACACAGGAATGGGTAAAGCCGGACCAAGTTAAACCCTGCCGGACGGGGCATTTAACCTGCTCCGATCATCTTAACCAACATCAATCGATTCCTCCTTGCCAGCTTAATAAAATAAAACAATAAAAAACATATTTTAGCACTTATAGGCTACTTTATTCTTATCATTATTATTAATTAAAATGCTTAACACAGTCTATTATATATATAAGTGCTAAAATATGTTTTTTTAATTTTTTTATTTTATTTTAGTATACCTTACATGATATTAAGGACAAAGCGCAGGAAAATTATATTGTATTAATATGGACTGTGTTCGTCACACAGTTCCACAGCACAGTGATTGACAGGTTGTTCCTCCTATCAGTGATGTGGAACCCCTTTTCCTATGTACCTACCCTTCCGGTTTGAAGTTAATGTTGCAGCGTTTTTCTTAATGTCGTTGTGTTTTCCTTAATGTTGCAGCGTTTCCTTAATGTCGTTGTGTTTTGCTTAATGTTGCAGCATTTTTCTTAATGTCGTTGTGTTTTGCTTAATGTTGTTGTGTTTTGCACTTCAGGGCCACCGTAGAAAAGGCAGTCCTAACTGATATAGAAGAATACAGTGCAGTGTCTATCCAGTGTAGTGGAGATCACATGGGAAAAGGCAGTCCTAACCGATATATTATACAGCACAGCGTCTATCCAGTGTAGTGGAGATCACATGGGAAAAGGCAGTCATAACCGATATAGATGAATACAGTGCAGTGTCTATCCAGTGTAGCGGAGATCACATGGGAAAAGGCAGTCCTAATCGATATAGATGAATACAGTGCAGTGTGTATCCAGTATAGCGGAGATCACATGGGAAAAGGCAGTCCTAGCCGATAGATAGAATACAGTGCAGTGTCTATCCAGTGTAGTGGAGATCACATGGGAAAAGGCAGTCCTAACCGATGTAGAAGAATACAGTGCAGCGTCTATCCAGTGTAGTGGAGATCACATGGGAAAAGGCAGTCCTAACCGATATAGAAGAATACAGCGCAGCGTCTATCCAGTGTAGTGGAGATCACATGGGAAAAGGCAGTCCTAACCGATATAGAATACAGCGCAGCGTCTATCCAGTGTAGTGGAGATCACATGGGAAAAGGCAGTCCTAACCGATATAGAAGAATACAGTGCAGCGTCTATCCAGTGTAGCGGAGGTCACATGGGAAAAGGCAGTCCTAACCGATTATAGAAGAATACAGTGCAGTGTCTATCCACTGTAGTGGAGATCACATGGGAAAAGGCAGTCCTAACCGATATAGAAGAATACAGCGCAGTGTCTATCCAGTGTAGCGGAGATCACATGGGAAAAGGCAGTCCTAACCGATATAGAAGAATACAGCGCAGTGTCTATCCAGTGTAGTGGAGATCACATGGGAAAAGGCAGTCCTAACCGATATAGAAGAATACAGCGCAGCGTCTATCCAGTGTAGTGGAGATCACATGGGAAAAGGCAGTCCTAACCGATAGATAGAATACAGCGCAGCGTCTATCCAGTGTAGTGGAGATCACATGGGAAAAGGCAGTCCTAACCGATATAGAAGAATACAGCGCAGCGTCTATCCAGTGTAGTGGAGATCACATGGGAAAAGGCAGTCCTAACCGATATAGAAGAATACAGTGCAGTGCCTATCCAGTGTAGTGGAGATCACATGGGAAAAGGCAGTCCTAACCGATATAGAAGAATACAGTGCAGTGTCTATCCAGTGTAGTGGAGATCACATGGGAAAAGGCAGTCCTAACCGATATAGAAGAATACAGCGCAGCGTCTATCCAGTGTAGTGGAGATCACATGGGAAAAGGCAGTCCTAATCGATATAGATGAATACAGTGCAGTGTCTATTCAGTGTAGCGGAGATCACATGGGAAAAGGCAGTCCTAACCGATATAGAAGAATACAGCGCAGCGTCTATCCAGTGTAGCGGAGATCACATGGGAAAAGGCAGTCCTAATCGATATAGATGAATACAGTGCAGTGTCTATCCAGTGTAGCGGAGATCACATGGGAAAAGGCAGTCCTAACCGATTATAGAAGAATACAGCGCAGCGTCTATCCAGTGTAGTGGAGATCACATGGGAAAAGGCAGTCCTAACCGATATAGAAGAATACACTACAGTGTCTATCCAGTGTAGCGGAGATCACATGGGAAAAGGCAGTCCTAGCCGATAGATAGAATACAGTGCAGTGTCTATCCAGTGTAGTGGAGATCACATGGGAAAAGGCAGTCCTAACCGATATAGAAGAATACAGTGCAGTGTCTACGATATAGAAGAATACAGCGCAGCGTCTATCCATTGTAGCGGAGATCACATGGGAAAAGGCAGTCCTAACCAATATAGAAGAATACAGCGCAGCGTCTATCCAGTGTAGTGGAGATCACATGGGAAAAGGCAGTCCTATCCGACAGATAGGGAAGTCGGGACTACATTTCAGCGCAGGCACTGCGCTAGGTGTTGGAGCTGTAGGGATAATACACCTGTCGGGTGTATAACGAGCACTGCAGCACTGTGTACGGGCTGTCTGTGTTCAGGCTAAGGCCTGAGAGGAGACCTGTAGGGAACCGTAAAGAAAGGTATTGAATACAAGTATGTGTTTTGTTACCGTTATAGGTAAAAACTGAGCAAATGAATAAATATACAGGCACTGCCCTGTTTTACTAAATATCTGTGGTCCAGTGTTCTTTCCCACAAGAAGACAGTGTTAAGATCCCAAAATAGTGACAAAATCGCCCCACTACCAACACATCTGTCACATTATTTATATGTACTTAAATATACACGGGCAGAGAGAAGCAAAATCCGAATGAAGAAGGAACGTCGTGAGAAAGCATGAAGTCAAAGTGCAGTAACGGGTTCTTTTAGTTTCCCCTTTTCAATCAGGATCGACCAGCTATATTTTTATGTGCAGTAACGGAAGATGTGCAAAATGGATCCCTGGGACATGTCTAGAGGTGTTCCAAATAAATATATGCATAATAATAATGAATAATAATGATGATGATGATGATGATGATGATGATGATAATAATAGGTTACAAGCAAATTTTCCAGTTATATGGTAATTCACAATAGTTTGATTTATACGTATTTTCTTATTACTATTTTAATATATTTATTATCTGTTGGATAATTATAATTTTTGTTTAAGTACTTTAACAGGCATGTTAAAAAGAAAACTAAACACATTTTCTAGGGCATTCTGTGAGATGCAATAGTAACATATAACTGTAAAAAGCCATTTTATTGCTCTGAACGCAGGCAGAGACAGCATAGCAGCAGGGTCAGGGGGCATGGCCCCTGTGTGTGTGCCTTTATTTTACAGCAAGACCTTTACAACACGGAACACGTTAAAATAAAGTATTCCAGGAGTGTAGGGCTTATTTTACCCAAGTAAGTTAACTACAAAACAAAGGACGCCAAATAGCAGCTCAAGTTAAATGTTGTTTTGTTTATTCCCAAAATAATTAGTATATAATGTTGACACCACTTTTTTTTCATTCCTTGCCATTGCCATTTCTTCACAGTAAACAGTGATCATCGACACGTTTTCATACAGTAATAACAAGAGGTTTACTTGTGCCTTTCTGTAGCTGAACAAGCAAATGAAAACTGAAATGTAACTTTAAACACTTGCAACAAAAATATATAATATATACAATCTATATAAAAATCACTACACAACATGTTCAGGAAGCTGGGCACTGTTTAATCGAGGCATTTCAGAACGACGTGCTTGTCTTTTTCTGTCCTGTGAGATTTTCTGACTCGCTCTTAAAGCAGCACAACACCTTTTTGACCCAGATGGCTTTTTATATATTAATCTTACATATCACACTGAGCTCTTTTTCATTTGCCATTTTTTAAACTTGCACAATTTCTGGTGAGGCGGTAAATAAGGAAAGGTATTTCTGTCATTTCTAGCGAATACTGAACATCTGATTTTTGTATCTGAATACGTATAAAAAAATATTTGTTTGAATATTCAGATTTGTCCCAGCACTAAATAATAATAGTAATAACAATAACAAGTATGTCAATAACATACATCCCCTGCAAATGTGCAGCTGTAAATTCAAAATTAGAACTATCAGTATGATACAAAAATGTACAGACAGACAGACACCCTGTGTATCTCCAGAGTCTGATATTCTCAGTATAACTAAATAGTGTTTTTATTTGCTTTGGCCTCCTCTCTCCAGCCTTGTCCTCCAGCAGAAAGGCTGTGTTCTGGTCTGAATTAGGTTATGTACTGAGCGCTCTGCCCATGTGTATTTATTGGTGTTTGGTGGTGGTTGGCAGGGATGGGGTTAATTCCTCCCTGCCAAAAATATGTGAGAATGTGGCTGGAGTTAATTAGATAATTGCTAATTATTGATTAATTAGACTCCAGCCACATCCTATAAAAGGTAACCAGGGCTCCAATGGAGAAGGAGGGGGAGATCACATGGAAGGTCTGGTTGGTGACTTTGGGGTTTTTCTTTGTTTTTAAGTCAGTGAAGGCATTGCTCAGCCTGTTTGATTTGGATTTTTGTGTAAAACATTTGTTTGGCCCCGTGCCTATTTGTTTTGTGTTTTTATTTTTCTTTAATAAATACGTGCTTCGGCTCTTCACTCTGCAGTTTTGGTCTCTGAGTCTCTGTCCGCTTGTGCTGTCAGTCGTATAGTCCTTATCTCTGATGCAGTCTGCACGTTGTTCTGGGTATTGTAGATGTCAGTCCTTATCTCTGATGCAGTCTGCACGTTGTTCTGGGTATTGTAGATGTCAGTCCTTATCTCTGATGCAGTCTGCACGTTGTTCTGGGTATTGTAGATGTCAGTCCTTATCTCTGATGCAGTCTGCACGTTGTTCTGGGTATTGTAGATGTCAGTCCTTATCTCTGATGCAGTCTGCACGTTGTTCTGGGTATTGTAGATGTCAGTCCTTATCTCTGATGCAGTCTGCACGTTGTTCTGGGTATTGTAGAAGTCAGTCTCATTCAGCTGTGGATCAGGCAGCCACTGCAGCTTTTCACTTGCAGGTGTGGTGGGTGCAGCAACTGTCATTAGAACACTTCCGGATCAAGAAGATATCAAACAAAAAATGTTACGAGTCAAACCCAGCTGGCACATCACAGAATTAGATACGTTTTTAACTTCATGCCATGCCTTAGAGGATTCTTGTAAAAACACTGCAGCAGCAGCAGCAGCAGCATTCATATTTAAAGTGCAACTTTAAAACACTGAATAAGGTGACCTGCTTCACCAAGCAATATACACACCAAGCAATGTACACACCAAGCAATGTACGCACCAAGGAGACCTTCTTCACCCAGCAATATACACACCAAGGAGACCTTCTTCACCCAGCAATATACACACCAAGGAAACCTGCTTCACCAAGCAATATACACACCAAGGAGATCTGCTTCACCAAGCAATATACACACCAAGCAATGCACACACCAAGGAGACCTGCTTCAGCAAGCAATATTCACACCAAGGAGACCTGCTTCACCAAGCAATATACACACCAAGGAGACCTGCTTCACCAAGCAATATACACACCAAGCAATATACGCACCAAGGAGACCTGCTTCACCAAGGAATATACACACCAAGCAATATACACACCAAGGAGACCTGCTTCACCAAGGAATATACACACCAAGGAGACCTGCTTCACCAAGCAATATACACACCCAGCAATATAAACACCAAGGAGATCTGCTTCACCAAGCAATATACGCACCAAGGAGACCTGCTTCACCAAGCAATATATGCACCAAGGAGACCTGCTTCACCAAGCAATATACACACCCAGCAATATAAACACCAAGGAGATCTGCTTCACCAAGCAATATACGCACCAAGGAGACCTGCTTCACCAAGCAATATATGCACCAAGCAATGCACACACCAAGGAGACCTGCTTTGAGCTTTACATTACATTACATTATTTGTTTATTTAGCAGTGGCCTTTATCCAGGCGACTTACAGAGACAAGGGTGTGTGAACTATGCATCAGCTGCAGAGTCACTTACAACTACGTCTCACCCGAAAGACGGAGCACAAGAAGGTTAAGTGACTTGCTCAGGGTCACACAATGAGTCAGTGGCTGAGGTGGGATTTGAACCGGGACCTGACTCATTGTGTGACCCTGAGCAAGTCACTTAACCTACTTGTGCTCCGTCTTTCGGGTGAGACATAATTGTAAGTGACTCTGCAGCTGATGCATAGTTCACACACCCTAGCCTCTGTAAGTCGCCTTGGATAAAGGCGTCTGCTAAATAAACAAATAATACTGTCAAGTATTTTAAATCATGGCTTAGTAGATGAAAATGTTATACTTCTGTGAATTCACTGTAATTGTATACAATAGTTTAGTTAATATGATAATATGGAACACAAACTCCACCAAACATACAATGAACTACTTTTGCCAGAACACCTCGGTGAAAACCAGCCCTCAACTGTATGAGATCAAAACAAGAGTGTTTTGGGGGACTGTTGAGCAATGTCTTTTCAGTTATATTCTGTGTATGATTCATCCTGTAGTGTTTAGGGCAGCTGTTGTAGGTGCTGCTGGGTACGAAAATGAAGTAAAGCAAATTAGCATCCCTGTATTTCTAAGGGAGAATGGTTTTCTGCACATTCCTGCAGTGATGAATGGTTTTCTGTGGCCATCACTGCATTGCTTTGTGACATAACAGAATCATGGAATCCTGGAGAGACTGGTACATGTCAGCAGATCACTGGCACTGTGTGTTTTACTCTGGGATTATTGAAATGTGTCACTAATTCACATTTGTATTCCTCTTCCAGGAACTCATTCACTGCATTTTGTTCAAATAGCGACCTCAGAAGGGACAGGATTCCCAGAGTATATGTATGTGGGGATGCTGGATGATGTGCAAATCTCGTACTATGACAGCACCATGGAAAAACCTGTCCTCCGAACACACTGGTCAAATAAGACTAAGAGTGAGGAGTTCTTGAAAATACATACTGACTATATTATCTATGGTCGTGAAGTCAGAAAATGGAGTTTGAGAAATATAGTCCAGCACTTCAACCACACTGGGGGTGAGTACAGACACACAGCTCCTTCTATCAGCACTGTTAGAGACACAGTATTGTCATGGAATTCTGCATAAAACAGTTTAGAGGAAATTCATTGTACATGACATAAAATGCATAGCTGTGTAAATCAATATTCAATATGAAGTTGTTTCACTATTTTGAAGTGTTGTTTTAAATCTCTCTGGACTGTGCAGTGTTGACGGCTCCATTCTGAATGAATCACTCTGGACTGTGCAGTGTTGACAGCTCCATTGTGAATGAATCACTCTGGACTGTGCAGTGTTGACGGCTCCATTGTGAATGAATCACTCTGGACTGTGCAGTGTTGACGGCTCCATTGTGAATGAATCACTCTGGACTGTGCAGTGTTGACGGCTCCATTCTGAATGAATCACTCTGGACTGTGCAGTGTTGACGGCTCCATTCTGAATGAATCACTCTGGACTGTGCAGTGTTGACAGCTCCATTCTGAATGAATCACTCTGGACTGTGCAGTGTTGACAGCTCCATTCTGAATGAATCACTCTGGACTGTGCAGTGTTGACAGCTCCATTCTGAATGAATCCTCTGGACTGTGCAGTGTTGACAGCTCCATTCTGAATGAATCACTCTGGACTGTGCAGTGTTGACAGCTCCATTGTGAATGAATCACTCTGGGCTGTGCAGTGTTGACAGCTCCATTCTGAATGAATCACTCTGGACTGTGCAGTGTTGACAGCTCCATTCTGAATGAATCACTCTGGACTGTGCAGTGTTGACAGCTCCATTGTGAATGAATCACTCTGGACTGTGCAGTGTTGACAGCTCCATTCTGAATGAATCACTCTGGACTGTGCAGTGTTGACAGCTCCATTCTGAATGAATCACTCTGGGCTGTGCAGTGTTGACGGCTCCATTCTGAATGAATCCCTCTGGGCTGTGCAGTGTTGACAGCTTCATTGTGAATGAATCCCTCTGGGCTGTGCAGTGTTGACAGCTCCACTGTGAATGAATCACTCTGGGCTGTGCAGTGTTGACAGCTCCATTGTGAATGAATCCCTCTGGGCTGTGCAGTGTTGACAGCTCCATTGTGAATGAATCCCTCTGGGCTGTGCAGTGTTGACAGCTCCATTGTGAATGAATCACTCTGGACTGTGCAGTGTTGACAGGTCCATTCTGAATGAATGAATTAATCATTTATTCTATAAGGAGTCTGTTAATACATGCCTTCAATAATCAATAATATATTTTATAAGGAGTCTGTTAATACATGTCTTTAATAATCAATAATTTATTCTATAAGGAGTCTGTTAATACATGTCTTTAATAATCAATAATATATTCTATAAGGAGTCTTAATACATGTCTTTAATAATCTGTAATATATTCTATAAGGATTCTGTTAATACACGTCTTTAATAATCAATACTGCATGAGTGTAATGATCGTGGGTCAGTGTGTGGCCACTCACAAGGTATTCTCATGCCACATGTGGTCCTTGGGGCTGCTTATTGAGTAGCAGGCTCTTCAGTGTTCTCTGGAATGCCAGCGCTAACTTCTTGTTTTTGTGTCTTTGTGTTTCTACTCCAGTTCACACATACCATAACACGGGTGGCTGTGAGCTGGATGATGACGGGACCAGGCGGGTATATTCATCTCACGAGTATGATGGGAAGGATTTTATTAGTATTGATGTGGAGACCATGACCTGGATCGCTGCTGTGCCACAGGCTGTCTTCTATAAACACAAGCGAGAAGCTAACACAGCCTGGCAACATAAGACTTCTGACTATTATCAAGAGGTGTGTTTCCAGTTGCTGGAGTGGTGTGTCCAGTACGGGGTGGGAACCCTGCAGAGGAAAGGTACAGAACAACCTCATACAGTATTCCTGTTGAACATCCTGAACAAAACCTTTTGAAAACAAATACATCTGAACCACTGTATTCTGATGTTATGTTAAGATGACTGGAAACAAGACACTGTACTAGCCAAACATTTTAATAAATCGATTATGTAACAAGATTAATCAACTTGATTCATAACTCGATTTACTTAATATTGTAACCTATTGAGAGCTTCAAATTAGTCACAAAACTTATTCATTATGGACATCACTCTGATTTTTTAATGAATGGCCGAGAGCGATTTGGGGATGCTGTTTGTGCATAGCGATGATTTCTTTTCAAAGTTCCAAGCAGTAGTTATATCATATGTAATAAACTAGAACATTAATATTATGGGTCAAATATCTAGAAAATCTCACTATACAGTACAGACCATTGTAAATCGAGGCTGTGTTTATTG
>CM060287.1:3437111-3456919 GCA_030684275.1 Acipenser oxyrinchus oxyrinchus | reverse complement strand
CAATAAACACAGCCTCGATTTACAATGGTCTGTACTGTATTCTAATAGATCAATTACAACTGTACATGCGACACTGGCAATACCCAATAAACACAGCCTCGATTTACAATGGTCTGTACTGTATAGTGAGATTTTCTAGATATCTGACCCATAATATTAATGTTCTAGTTTATTACATATGATATAACTACTGCTTGGAACTTTGAAAAGAAATCATCGCTATGCACAAACAGCATCCCCAAATCGCTCTCGGCCATTCATTAAAAAATCAGAGTGATGTCCATAATGAATAAGTTTTGTGACTAATTTGAAGCTCTCAATAGGTTACAATATTAAGTAAATCGAGTTATGAATCAAGTTGATTAATCTTGTTACATAATCGATTTATTAAAATGTTTGGCTAGTACAGTGTCTTGTTTCCAGTCATCTTAACATAACATCAGAATACAGTGGTTCAGATGTATTTGTTTTCAAAAGGTTTTGTTCAGGATGTTCAACAGGAATACTGTATGAGGTTGTTCTGTACCTTTCCTCTGCAGGGTTCCCACCCCGTACTGGACACACCACTCCAGCAACTGGAAACACACCTCTTGATAATAGTCAGAAGTCTTATGTTGCCAGGCTGTGTTAGCTTCTCGCTTGTGTTTATAGAAGACAGCCTGTGGCACAGCAGCGATCCAGGTCATGGTCTCCACATCAATACTAATAAAATCCTTCCCATCATACTCGTGAGACGAATATACCCGCCTGGTCCCGTCATCATCCAGCTCACAGCCACCCGTGTTATGGTAAGTGTGAACTGGAGTAGAAACACAAAGACACAAAAACAAGAAGTTAGCGCTGGCATTCCAGAGAACACTGAAGAACCTGCTACTCAATAAGCAGCCCCAAGGACCACATGTGGCATGAGAATACCTTGTGAGTGACCACACACTGACCCACGATCATTACACTCATGCAGTATTGATTATTAAAGACGTGTATTAACAGAATCCTTATAGAATATATTATTGATTATTAAAGACATGTATTAACAGACTCCTTATAGAATATATTATTGATTATTAAAGACATGTATTAACAGACTCCTTATAGAATAAATTATTGATTATTAAAAGACATGTATTAACAGACTCCTTATAAAATATATTATTGATTATTGAAGGCATGTATTAACAGACTCCTTATAGAATAAATGATTAATTCATTCATTCAGAATGGAGCTGTCAACACTGCACAGTCCAGAGCGATTCATTCAGAATGGAGCTGTCAACACTGCACAGTCCAGAGGGATTCATTCAGAATGGAGCCGTCAACACTGCACAGTCCAGAGTGATTCATTCAGAATGGAGCCGTCAACACTGCACAGTCCAGAGTGATTCATTCACAATGGAGCCGTCAACACTGCACAGCCCAGAGTGATTCATTCACAATGGAGCCGTCAACACTGCACAGCCCAGAGGGATTCATTCAGAATGGAGCTGTCAACACTGCACAGTCCAGAGTGATTCATTCAGAATGGAGCTGTCAACACTGCACAGTCCAGAGTGATTCATTCAGAATGGAGCTGTCAACACTGCACAGTCCAGAGAGATTTAAAACAACACTTCAAAATAGTGAAACAACTTCATATTGAATATTGATTTACACAGCTATGCATTTTATGTCATGTAGAATGAATTTCCTCTAAACTGTTTTATGCAGAATTCCATGACAATACTGTGTCTAACAGTGCTGATAGAAGGAGCTGTGTGTCTGTACTCACCCCCAGTGTGGTTGAAGTGCTGGACTATATTTCTCAAACTCCATTTTCTGACTTCACGACCATAGATAATATAGTCAGTATGTATTTTCAAGAACTCCTCACTCTTAGTCTTATTTGACCAGTGTGTTCGGAGGACAGGTTTTTCCATGGTGCTGTCATAGTACGAGATTTGCACATCATCCAGCATCCCCACATACATATACTCTGGGAATCCTGTCCCTTCTGAGGTCGCTATTTGAACAAAATGCAGTGAATGAGTTCCTGGAAGAGGAATACAAATGAGAATTAGTGACACATTTCAATAATCCCAGAGTAAAACACACAGTGCCAGTGATCTGCTGACATGTACCAGTCTCTCCAGGATTCCACGATTCTGTTATGTCACAAAGCAATGCAGTGATGGCCACAGAAAACCATTCATCACTGCAGGAATGTGCAGAAAACCATTCTCCCCTCAGAAATACAGGGATGCTAATTTGCTTTACTTCATTTTCGTACCCAGCAGCACCTACAACAGCTGCCCCTAAACACTACAGGATGAATCATACACAGAATATAACTGAAAAAGACATTGCTCAACAGTCCCCCAAAACACTCTTGTTTTGATCTCATACAGTTGAGGGCTGGTTTTCACCCGAGGTGTTCTGGCAAAAGTAGTTCATTGTATGTTTGGTGGAGTTTGTGTTCCATATTATCATATTAACTAAACTATTGTATACAATTACAGTGAATTCACATAAGTATAACATTTTCATCTACTAAGCCATGATTTAAAATACTTGACAGTATTATTTGTTTATTTAGCAGACGCCTTTATCCAAGGCGACTTACAGAGGCTAGGGTGTGTGAACTATGCATCAGCTGCAGAGTCACTTACAATTATGTCTCACCCGAAAGACGGAGCACAAGTAGGTTAAGTGACTTGCTCAGGGTCACACAATGAGTCAGGTTCCCGGTTCAAATCCCACCTCAGCCACTGACTCATTGTGTGACCCTGAGCAAGTCACTTAACCTTCTTGTGCTCCGTCTTTCGGGTGAGACGTAGTTGTAAGTGACTCTGCAGCTGATGCATAGTTCACACACCCTTGTCTCTGTAAGTCGCCTTGGATAAAGGCGTCTGCTAAATAAACAAATAATGTAATGTAATGTAAAGCTCAAAGCAGGTCTCCTTGGTGTGTGCATTGCTTGGTGCATATATTGCTTGGTGAAGCAGGTCTCCTTGGTGCGTATATTGCTTGGTGCGTATATTGCTTGGTGAAGCAGGTCTCCTTGGTGCGTATATTGCTTGGTGAAGCAGATCTCCTTGGTGTTTATATTGCTGGGTGTGTATATTGCTTGGTGAAGCAGGTCTCCTTGGTGTGTATATTGCTTGGTGAAGCAGGTCTCCTTGGTGTGTATATTGCTTGGTGTGTATATTGCTTGGTGAAGCAGGTCTCCTTGGTGCGTATATTGCTTGGTGAAGCAGAACTCCTTGGTGCTTATATTGCTTGGTGTGTATATTGCTTGGTGAAGCAGGTCTCCTTGGTGCGTATATTGCTTGGTGAAGCAGGTCTCCTTGGTGTGTATATTGCTTGGTGTGTATATTGCTTGGTGAAGCAGGTCTCCTTGGTGTGTATATTGCTTGGTGTGTATATTGCTTGGTGAAGCAGGTCTCCTTGGTGTGTATATTGCTTGGTGTGTATATTGCTTGTTGAAGCAGGTCTCCTTGGTGTGTATATTGCTTGGTGAAGCAGGTCTCCTTGGTGTGTATATTGCTTGGTGAAGCAGATCTCCTTGGTGTGTATATCGCTTGATGTGTATATTGCTTGGTGAAGCACGTCTCCTTGGTGTGTATATTGCTTGGTGAAGCAGAACTCCTTGGTGTGTATATTGCTTGGTGAAGCAGGTCTCCTTGGTTCGTATATTGCTTGGTGAATCAGGTCTCCTTGGTGTGTATATTGCTTGGTGAAGCAGGTCTCCTTGGTGTGTGCATTGCTTGGTGTGTATATTGCTTGGTGAAGCAGGTCTCCTTGGTGTGTATATTGCTTGGTGAAGCAGGTTTCCTTGGTGTGTATATTGCTTGGTGAAGCAGGTTTCCTTGGTGTGTATATTGCTTGGTGAAGCAGGTCTCCTTGGTGTGTATATTGCTTGGTGAAGCAGGTCTCCTTGGTGTGTATATTGCTTGGTGAAGCAGGTCTCCTTGGTGTGTATATTGCTTGGTGAAGCAGATCTCCTTGGTGTGTATATTGCTTGGTGAAGCAGGTCTCCTTGGTGTGTATATTGCTTGTTGAAGCAGGTCTCCTTGGTGTGTATATTGCTTGGTGAAGCAGATCTCCTTGGTGTGTATATTGCTTGGTGAAGCAGGTTTCCTTGGTGTGTATATTGCTTGGTGAAGCAGGTCTCCTTGGTGTGTATATTGCTGGGTGAAGAAGGTCTCCTTGGTGCGTACATTGCTTGGTGTGTACATTGCTTGGTGTGTATATTGCTTGGTGAAGCAGGTCACCTTATTCAGTGTTTTAAAGTTGCACTTTAAATATGAATGCTGCTGCTGCTGCAGTGTTTTTACAAGAATCCTCTAAGGCATGGCATGAAGTTAAAAACGTATCTAATTCTGTGATGTGCCAGCTGGGTTTGACTCGTAACATTTTTTGTTTGATATATTCTAGATCCGGAATGGGTTCTAAGTTGCTGCACCCACCACACCTGCAAGTGAAAAGCTGCAGTGGCTGCCTGATCCACAGCTGAATGAGACTGACATCTACAATACCCAGAACAACGTGCAGACTGCATCAGAGATAAGGACTGACATCTACAATACCCAGAACAACGTGCAGACTGCATCAGAGATAAGGACTGACATCTACAATACCCAGAACAACGTGCAGACTGCATCAGAGATAAGGACTGACATCTACAATACCCAGAACAACGTGCAGACTGCATCAGAGATAAGGACTGACATCTACAATACCCAGAACAACGTGCAGACTGCATCAGAGATAAGGACTGACATCTACAATACCCAGAACAACGTGCAGACTGCATCAGAGATAAGGACTGACATCTACAATACCCAGAACAACGTGCAGACTGCATCAGAGATAAGGACTGACACCTACAATACCCAGAACAACGTGCAGACTGCATCAGAGATAAGGACTGACACCTACAATACCCAGAACAACGTGCAGACTGCATCAGAGATAAGGACTGACATCTACAATACCCAGAACAACGTGCAGACTGCATCAGAGAGAAGGACTGACATCTACAATACCCAGAACAACGTGCAGACTGCATCAGAGAGAAGGACTGACATCTACAATACCCAGAACAACGTGCAGACTGCATCAGAGATAAGGACTGACATCTACAATACCCAGAACAACGTGCAGACTGCATCAGAGATAAGGACTGACATCTACAATACCCAGAACAACGTGCAGACTGCATCAGAGATAAGGACTGACATCTACAATACCCAGAACAACGTGCAGACTGCATCAGAGATAAGGACTGACATCTACAATACCCAGAACAACGTGCAGACTGCATCAGAGATAAGGACTGACATCTACAATACCCAGAACAACGTGCAGACTGCATCAGAGATAAGGACTGACATCTACAATACCCAGAACAACGTGCAGACTGCATCAGAGATAAGGACTGACATCTACAATACCCAGAACAACGTGCAGACTGCATCAGAGATAAGAACTGACATCTACAATACCCAGAACAACGTGCAGACTGCATCAGAGATAAGGACTGACATCTACAATACCCAGAACAACGTGCAGACTGCACCAGAGATAAGGACAATACGACTGACAGCACAAGCGGACAGAGACTCAGAGACCAAAACTGCAGAATGAAGAGCACGTATTTATTAAAGAAAAATAAAAACACAAAACAAATAGGCACGGGGCCAAACAAATGTTTTACACAAAAATCCAAATCAAACAGGCTGATCAATGCCTTCACTGACTTAAAAACAAAGAAAAACCCGAGTCACCAACCAGACCTTCCATGTGGTCTCCCCCTCCTTCTCCATTGGAGCCCTGGTTACCTTTTATAGGATGTGGCTGGAGTCTAATCAATAATTAGCAATTATCTAATTAACTCCAGCCACATTCTCACATATTTTTGGCAGGGAGGAATTAACCCCATCCCTGCCAACCACCACCAAACACCAATAAATACACATGGGCAGAGCGCTCGTACATAACCTAATTCAGACCAGAACACAGCCTTTCTGCTGGAGGACAAGGCTGGAGAGAGGAGGCCAAAGCAAATAAAAACACTATTTAGTTATACTGAGAATATCAGACTCTGGAGATACACAGGGGTGTCTGTCTGTCTGTACATTTTTTGTATCGTACTGATAGTTCTAATTTTGAATTTACAGCTGCAAATTTGCAGGGGATGTATGTTATTGACATACTTGTTATTGTTATTACTATTATTATTTAGTGCTGGGACAAATCTGAATATTCAAACCAATTTTTTTTTTTATACGTATTCAGATACAAAAATCAGATGTTCGTATTCGCTAGAAATGACAGAAATACCTATCCCTTATTTACTGTCTCACAAGAAATTGTGCAAGTTTAAAAAATGGCAAATGAAAAAGAGCTCAGTGTGATATGTAAGATTAATATATAAAAAGCCATCTGGGTCAAAAAGGTGTTGTGCTGCTTTAAGAGCGAGTCAGAAAATCTCACAGGACAGAAAAAGACAAGCACGTCGTTCTGAAATGCCTCGATTAAACAGTGCCCAGCTTCCTGAACATGTTGTGTAGTGATTTTTATATAGATTGTATATATTATATATTTTTGTTGCAAGTGTTTAAAGTTACATTTCAGTTTTCATTTGCTTGTTCAGCTACAGAAAGGCACAAGTAAACCTCTTGTTATTACTGTATGAAAACGTGTCGATGATCACTGTTTACTGTGAAGAAACGGCAATGGCAAGGAATGAAAAAAAAATGGTGTCAACGTTATATACTATTTATTTTGGGAATAAACAAAACAACATTTAACTTGAGCTGCTATTTGGCGTCCTTTGTTTTGTAGTTAACTTACTTGGGTAAAATAAGCCCTACACTCCTGGAATACTTTATTTTAACGTGTTCCGTGTTGTAAAGGTCTTGCTGTAAAATAAAGGCACACACACAGGGCCATGCCCCTGACCCTGCTGCTATGCTGTCTCTGCCTGCGTTCAGAGCAATAAAATGGCTTTTTACAGTTATATGTTACTATTGCATCTCACAGAATGCCCCAGAAAATGTGTTTAGTTTTCTTTTTAACATGCCTGTTAAAGTACTTAAACAAAAAATTATAATTATCCAACAGATAATAAATATATTAAAATAGTAATAAGAAAATACGTATAAATCAAACTATTGTGAATTACCATATAACTGGAAAATTTGCTTGTAACCTATTATTATCATCATCATCATCATCATCATCATCATCATCATCATCATCATTATTCATTATTATTATGCATATATTTATTTGGAACACCTCTAGACATGTCCCAGGGATCCATTTTGCACATCTTCCGTTACTGCACATAAAAATATAGCTGGTCGATCCTGATTGAAAAGGGGAAACTAAAAGAACCCGTTACTGCACTTTGACTTCATGCTTTCTCGTGACGTTCCTTCTTCATTCAGATTTTGCTTCTCTCTGCCCGTGTATATTTAAGTACATATAAATAATGTGACAGATGTGTTGGTAGTGGGGCGATTTTGTCACTATTTTGGGATCTTAACACTGTCTTCTTGTGGAAAAGAACACTGGACCGCAGATATTTAGTAAAACAGGGCAGTGCCTGTATATTTATTCATTTGCTCAGTTTTTACCTATAACCGGTAACAAAACACATACTTGTATTCAATACCTTTCTTTACGGTTCCCTACAGGTCTCCGCTCAGGCCTTCGCCTGAACACAGACAGCCCGTACACAGACAGCCCGTACACAGTGCTCGTGCTCGTTATACACCCGACAGGTGTATTATCAATACAGCTCCAACACCTAGCGCAGTGCCTGCGCGGAAATGTAGTCCCGACTTCCCTATCTGTCGGTTAGGACTGCCTTTTCCCATGTGATCTCCGCTACACTGGATAGACACTGCGCTGTATTCTTCTATATCGGTTAGGACTGCCTTTTCCCATGTGATCTCCACTACACTGGATCGACGCTGCGCTGTATTCTATCTATATCGGTTAGGACTGCCTTTTCCCATGTGATCTCGGCTACACTGGGTAGACACTGCACTGTATTCTTCTATATCGGTTAGGACTGCCTTTTCCCATGTGATCTCCACTACACTGGATAGACACTGCACTGTATTCTATCTATCGGTTAGGACTGCCTTTTCCCATGTGATCTCCACTACACTGGATAGACACTGCAGTGTATTCTTCTATATCGGTTAGGACTGCCTTTTCCCATGTGATCTCCACTACACTGGATAGACACTGCGCTGTATTCTATCTATCGGTTAGGACTGCCTTTTCTCATGTGATCTCCACTACACTGGATAGACGCTGCGCTGTATTCTATCTATCGGTTAGGACTGCCTTTTCCCATGTGATCTCCGCTACACTGGATAGACACTGCGCTGTATTCTATCTATCGGTTAGGACTGCCTTTTCCCATGTGATCTCCGCTACACTGGATAGACACTGCACTGTATTCTTCTATATCGGTTAGGACTGCCTTTTCCCATGTGATCTCCGCTACACTGGATAGACACTGCACTGTATTCTTCTATATCGGTTAGGACTGCCTTTTCTCATGTGATCTCCACTACACTGGATAGACGCTGCACTGTATTCTTCTATATCGGTTTGGACTGCCTTTTCCCATGTGATCTCCGCTACACTGGATAGACACTGCACTGTATTCTTCTATATCGGTTAGGACTGCCTTTTCTCATGTGATCTCCGCTACACTGGATAGACACTGCACTGTATTCTTCTATATCGGTTAGGACTGCCTTTTCTCATGTGATCTCCACTACACTGGATAGACGCTGCACTGTATTCTTCTATATCGGTTAGGACTGCCTTTTCCCATGTGATCTCCACTACACTGGATAGACGCTGCACTGTATTCTTCTATATCGGTTAGGACTGCCTTTTCCCATGTGATCTCCACTACACTGGATAGACGCTGCACTGTATTCTTCTATATCGGTTAGGACTGCCTTTTCCCATGTGATCTCCACTACACTGGATAGACACTGCACTGTATTCTTCTATATCGGTTAGGACTGCCTTTTCCCATGTGATCTCCACTACACTGGATAGACGCTGCACTGTATTCTTCTATATCGGTTAGGACTGCCTTTTCCCATGTGATCTCCACTACACTGGATAGACGCTGCGCTGTATTCTTCTATATCGGTTAGGACTGCCTTTTCCCATGTGATCTCCACTACACTGGATAGACACTGCACTGTATTCTTCTATATCGGTTAGGACTGCCTTTTCCCATGTGATCTCCACTACACTGGATAGACGCTGCGCTGTATAATATATCGGTTAGGACTGCCTTTTCCCATGTGATCTCCACTACACTGGATAGACACTGCACTGTATTCTTCTATATCGGTTAGGACTGCCTTTTCTCATGTGATCTCCACTACACTGGATAGACACTGCACTGTATTCTTCTATATCGGTTAGGACTGCCTTTTCTACGGTGGCCCTGAAGTGTAAAACACAACATTAAGCAAAACACAACGACATTAAGGAAACGCTGCAACATTAACTTCAAACCGGAATGGGTAGGTACATAGGAAAAGGGGTTCCACATCACTGATAGGAGGAACAACCTGTCAATCACTGTGTTGTGGAACTGTGTGACGAACACAGTCCATATTAATACAATATAATTTCCCTGCGCTTTGTCCTTAATATTATGTAAGGTATACTAAAATAAAATAAAAAAATAAAAAAAACATATTTTAGCACTTATATATATAATAGACTGTGTTACGCATTTTAATTAATAATAATGATAAGAATAAAGTAGCCTATAAGTGCTAAAATATGTTTTTTATTGTTTTATTTTATTAAGCTGGCAAGGAGGAATCGATTGATGTTGGTTAAGATGATCGGAGCAGGTTAAATGCCCCGTCCAGCAGGATTTAACTTGGTCCGGCTTTTACCCATTCCTGTGTATTTACACAAAACTCTCTCTCTCACAAGATATTAAGGACAAAGCGCAGGAAATTATATTGTATTAATATGGACTGTGTTCGTCACACAGTTCCACAGCACAGTGATTGACAGGTTGTTCCTCCTATCAGTGATGTGGAACCCCTTTTCCTATGTACCTACCCTTTCCGGTTTGAAGTTAATGTTGCAGCGTTTTTCTTAATGTCGTTGTGTTTTCCTTAATGTTGCAGCGTTTCCTTAATGTCGTTGTGTTTTGCTTAATGTTGCAGCGTTTCCTTAATGTCGTTGTGTTTTGTTTAATGTTGCAGCGTTTTTCTTAATGTTGTTGTGTTTTGCACTTCAGGGCCACCGTACTTTTCCCATGTGATCTCCACTACACTGGATAGACACTGCGATGTATTCTTCTATATCGGTTAGGACTGCCTTTTCCCATGTGATCTCCACTACACTGGATCGACGCGGCGCTGTATTCTATCTATCGGTTAGGACTGCCTTTTCCCATGTGATCTCCACTACACTGGATCGACGCTGCGCTGTATTCTATCTATCGGTTAGGACTGCCTTTTCCCATGTGATCTCCACTACACTGGATAGACACTGCACTGTATTCTTCTATATCGGTTAGGACTGCCTTTTCCCATGTGATCTCCACTACACTGGATAGACGCTGCGCTGTATTCTATCTATCGGTTAGGACTGCCTTTTCCCATGTGATCTCCACTACACTGGATAGACACTGCACTGTATTCTTCTATATCGGTTAGGACTGCCTTTTCCCATGTGATCTCCACTACACTGGATAGACACTGCACTGTATTCTTCTATATCGGTTAGGACTGCCTTTTCTCATGTGATCTCCACTACACTGGATAGACGCTGCGCTGTATAATATATCGGTTAGGACTGCCTTTTCCCATGTGATCTCCACTACACTGGATAGACACTGCACTGTATTCTGTATTCTGGAATCAGAGCAGAGGAGGATAAAGCAATGACAGATCCCGGGATGGGAATCAGAGCAGGAGGATAAAGCAATGACAGATCCAGGGCTGGGAATCACAGCAGAGGAGGATAAAGCAATGACAGATCCAGGGCTGGGAATCACAGCAGGAGGATAAAGCAATGACAGATCCAGGGCTGGGAATCACAGCAGAGGAGGATAAAGCAATGACAGATCCAGGGCTGGGAATCAGAGCAGAGGAGGATAAAGCAATGACAGATCCAGGGCTGGGAATCACAGCAGAGGAGGATAAAGCAATGACAGATCCAGGGATGGGAATCAGAGCAGGAGGATAAAGCAATGACAGATCCCGGGATGGGAATCACAGCAGAGGAGGATAAAGCAATGACAGATCCAGGGATGGGAATCAGAGCAGAGGAGGATAAAGCAATGACAGATCCAGGGCTGGGAATCACAGCAGAGGAGGATAAAGCAATGACAGATCCAGGGCTGGGAATCACAGCAGAGGAGGATAAAGCAATGACAGATCCAGGGCTGGGAATCAGAGCAGAGGAGGATAAAGCAATGACAGATCCAGGGCTGGGAATCAGAGCAGGAGGATAAAGCAATGACAGATCCAGGGATGGGAATCACAGCAGAGGAGGATAAAGCAATGACAGATCCAGGGCTGGGAATCACAGCAGGAGGATAAAGCAATGACAGATCCAGGGCAGGGAATCAGAGCAGAGGAGGATAAAGCAATGACAGATCCAGGGCTGGGAATCACAGCAGAGGAGGATAAAGCAATGACAGATCCAGGGCTGGGAATCACAGCAGAGGAGGATAAAGCAATGACAGATCCAGGGCTGGGAATCACAGCAGAGGAGGATAAAGCAATGACAGATCCAGGGATGGGAATCACAGCAGAGGAGGATAAAGCAATGACAGATCCAGGGCTGGGAATCACAGCAGAGGAGGATAAAGCAATGACAGATCCAGGGCTGGGAATCACAGCAGAGGAGGATAAAGCAATGACAGATCCAGGGATGGGAATCACAGCAGGAGGATAAAGCAATGACAGATCCAGGGCTGGGAATCACAGCAGAGGAGGATAAAGCAATGACAGATCCAGGGCTGGGAATCACAGCAGAGGAGGATAAAGCAATGACAGATCCAGGGATGGGAATCAGAGCAGAGGAGGATAAAGCACTTATATATATAATAGACTGTGTTACGCATTTTAATTAATAATAATGATAAGAATAAAGTAGCCTATAAGTGCTAAAATATGTTTTTTATTGTTTTATTTTATTAAGCTGGCAAGGAGGAATCGATTGATGTTGGTTAAGATGATCGGAGCAGGTTAAATGCCCCGTCCAGCAGGATTTAACTTGGTCCGGCTTTTACCCATTCCTGTGTATTTACACACAAATCTCTCTCTCTCACAAGATATTAAGGACAAAGTGCAGGGAAATTATATTGTATTAATATGGACTGTGTTCGTCACACAGTTCCACAGCACAGTGATTGACAGGTTGTTCCTCCTATCAGTGATGTGGAACCCCTTTTCCTATGTACCTACCCTTTCCGGTTTGAAGTTAATGTTGCAGCGTTTTTCTTAATGTCGTTGTGTTTTCCTTAATGTTGCAGCGTTTCCTTAATATCGTTGTGTTTTGTTTAATGTTGCAGCGTTTTTCTTAATGTTGTTGTGTTTTGCACTTCAGAGCCACCGTACTTTTCCCATGTGATCTCCACTACACTGGATAGACACTGCGATGTATTCTTCTATATCGGTTAGGACTGCCTTTTCCCATGTGATCTCCACTACACTGGATCGACGCTGCGCTGTATTCTATCTATCGGTTAGGACTGCTTTTTCCCATGTGATCTCCACTACACTGGATAGACGCTGCGCTGTATTCTTCTATATCGGTTAGGACTGCCTTTTCCCATGTGATCTCCTCTACACTGGATAGACGCTGCGCTGTATTCTTCTATATCGGTTAGGACTGCCTTTTCCCATGTGATCTCCACTACACTGGATCGACGCTGCGCTGTATTCTATCTATCGGTTAGGACTGCCTTTTCCCATGTGATCTCCACTACACTGGATCGACGCTGCGCTGTATTCTATCTATCGGTTAGGGCTGCTTTTTCCCATGTGATCTCCACTACACTGGATAGACACTGCGCTGTATTCTTCTATATCGGTTAGGACTGCTTTTTCCCATGTGATCTCCACTACACTGGATAGACGCTGCGCTGTATTCTTCTATATCGGTTAGGACTGCCTTTTCCCATGTGATCTCCACTACACTGGATAGACGCTGCGCTGTATTCTTCTATATCGGTTAGGACTGCCTTTTCCCATGTGATCTCCACTACACTGGATAGACGCTGCGCTGTATTCTTCTATATCGGTTAGGACTGCCTTTTCCCATGTGATCTCCACTACACTGGATCGACGCGGCGCTGTATTCTATCTATCGGTTAGGACTGCCTTTTCCCATGTGATCTCCACTACACTGGATAGACACTGTGCTGTATTCTTCTATATCGGTTAGGACTGCCTTTTCCCATGTGATCTCCTCTACACTGGATAGACGCTGCGCTGTATTCTTCTATATCGGTTAGGACTGCCTTTTCCCATGTGATCTCCACTACACTGGATCGACGCTGCGCTGTATTCTATCTATCGGTTAGGACTGCCTTTTCCCATGTGATCTCCACTACACTGGATCGACGCTGCGCTGTATTCTATCTATCGGTTAGGACTGCCTTTTCCCATGTGATCTCCACTACACTGGATAGACGCTGCGCTGTATTCTATCTATCGGTTAGGACTGCCTTTTCCCATGTGATCTCCACTACACTGGATAGACACTGCACTGTATTCTTCTATATCGGTTAGGACTGCCTTTTCTCATGTGATCTCCACTACACTGGATAGACACTGCACTGTATTCTTCTATATCGGTTAGGACTGCCTTTTCTCATGTGATCTCCACTACACTGGATAGACGCTGCGCTGTATAATATATCGGTTAGGACTGCCTTTTCCCATGTGATCTCCACTACACTGGATAGACACTGCACTGTATTCTGTATCTGGAATCAGAGCAGAGGAGGATAAAGCAATGACAGATCCAGGGATGGGAATCACAGCAGAGGAGGATAAAGCAATGACAGATCCAGGGATGGGAATCACAGCAGGAGGATAAAGCAATGACAGATCCAGGGCTGGGAATCACAGCAGAGGAGGATAAAGCAATGACAGATCCAGGGATGGGAATCAGAGCAGAGGAGGATAAAGCAATGACAGATCCAGGGCTGGGAATCACAGCAGAGGAGGATAAAGCAATGACAGATCCAGGGCTGGGAATCACAGCAGAGGAGGATAAAGCAATGACAGATCCAGGGCTGGGAATCACAGCAGAGGAGGATAAAGCAATGACAGATCCAGGGCTGGGAATCACAGCAGAGGAGGATAAAGCAATGACAGATCCAGGGCTGGGAATCACAGCAGAGGAGGATAAAGCAATGACAGATCCAGGGCTGGGAATCAGAGCAGAGGAGGATAAAGCAATGACAGATCCAGGGATGGGAATCACAGCAGAGGAGGATAAAGCAATGACAGATCCAGGGATGGGAATCACAGCAGAGGAGGATAAAGCAATGACAGATCCAGGGCTGGGAATCAGAGCAGAGGAGGATAAAGCAATGACAGATCCAGGGCTGGGAATCACAGCAGAGGAGGATAAAGCAATGACAGATCCAGGGCTGGGAATCACAGCAGAGGAGGATAAAGCAATGACAGATCCAGGGCTGGGAATCACAGCAGAGGAGGATAAAGCAATGACAGATCCAGGGCTGGGAATCAGATCAGAGGAGGATAAAGCAATGACAGATCCAGGGCTGGGAATCAGAGCAGAGGAGGATAAAGCAATGACAGATCCAGGGCTGGGAATCACAGCAGAGGAGGATAAAGCAATGACAGATCCAGGGCTGGGAATCACAGCAGAGGAGGATAAAGCAATGACAGATCCAGGGCTGGGAATCAGAGCAGAGGAGGATAAAGCAATGACAGATCCAGGGCTGGGAATCACAGCAGAGGAGGATAAAGCAATGACAGATCCAGGGCTGGGAATCACAGCAGAGGAGGATAAAGCAATGACAGATCCAGGGCTGGGAATCACAGCAGAGGAGGATAAAGCAATGACAGATCCAGGGCTGGGAATCAGAGCAGAGGAGGATAAAGCAATGACAGATCCAGGGCTGGGAATCACAGCAGGAGGATAAAGCAATGACAGATCCAGGGCTGGGAATCACAGCAGAGGAGGATAAAGCAATGACAGATCCAGGGATGGGAATCACAGCAGAGGAGGATAAAGCAATGACAGATCCAGGGCTGGGAATCACAGCAGAGGAGGATAAAGCAATGACAGATCCAGGGCTGGGAATCACAGCAGAGGAGGTACCTAATGTTACATTGGGTGAGGTAGTCCACAATTAGTTCTAATGAGGGTCTGTGAAACCAGCTGTAGAATAGAGGTAGAGAGATGAAATTTGAAATGGACATTTTCATTAACCTCGGGATATTACTGGACTGTGAATAATCGTACTAATAAAACATCTTCTCGTTTCACTTTATGTTGCCATTATCCACATTCTTCTACAAGCTAAGAAAGCATGTCCACTAAACCTTTGTTTCGTTTCAACAGCATCCAACAATCATGAAACTGACTAGGGGTTAAAACAGGAATAAAACCTGTTTCACCTCCGAAATTAAGGGGTTTCACAAATGTACGCCCCAAAGAGATTTTAAATGTCACATTGAATTTGTTTTTACCTCATGTCATTTTTACTGAGTAAATGTTCTGCTTCAGTATTTGCAGTACATGTCTTATTGTTGATAGGGTAATTGGTTGCTTCTTGGTTGTGCAGTAATTGGTGTAAATGGGTGCAATACAAGTATAAGCAATGCTAGGCGTGTGGGTTTCTATCATTGTTAACTTCAGTATGAAGGAATGCAGCATCCACTGTTTTAGTGGCACAGAAGCAGGTAGATATGTTAGTTTGTCAGATATTTGTATTCCAAGTGTGACTTGTTAGCAACAGGAGGACAGTAATACAGAAGGGCTTCATGCCCGTTTCAGTAACCCTGTGACAGCAAATTAATTTGTATCAGTTGCTACAAAGCCCCCAGTCCCCTAAAAGCACACGCAGAGTTCTCGTTTAGCACGCTGGTATATTAAAGCGCGTTACTATGCTGCATATGACTTAATGGATAAATTATACCTGAATTCAATCAATGTACCGACAAGCAACACGTAATAAAAAGCGAAACTAACTGCAATACATGCACAGTAAACGAAACTACCGTGCTTAACAGAATAAACGGACGTGCTCACAGAAGCATTTCATTTAAAGCAGCTTCCAGATAGATATTTGCACTAGGCTGTCAGCTGCACCGCGCCTTGAATCCTGGTGCTGATTTCTCTAATGATGGGACCGGGTAGTAAGCTCGGTCTCCAGCAAAATACTATCTAATTGGTCCATGTACGCAGCTTCCCTTTCGCTTGTTTTGCAGCTTCGCCCGGTTCACTGCTTATTCCAGTTTCACGCGAGTTCAGGACCTAGCTGTTTAGTCCATTTGGCATCATTATTTTTATTTTTGTATTTTCTGGGTTACTAGGTCTACACACACAGTAACTTAACACCAACAGGCTCGTCACAAGGAAGCTAATTTTGCGAGGACGTCTCTAGTTTTGAATTGAAGACAGTACTAAATATTTCTAGTGTAAAAACTGACCTGCAGCAGCTGCATGAACCCAGCAGAGAATCCCGAGTACAGTCATCCGGATCATCTCCGATAGTCTTCACAAAGCAATATATTTAAATAACAAGAACATAAACAAGAGTTATAAACAAGAACACTTCTGTGACATAAATAGTTTCAACATAAAACTTCTACCTTTTGCCAACCAGGAACTGAAAGCTTATCAGAAACTCTCTCAGTCTAGGATTCCGTGATTGGCTACAAGAACCGTGGTTCAGCCAATAGGAAGCGAGCATCAGAAGGCTCTGGGTAAGACTGTCTTTCCAGGTTTGAACAGAATCGTGTTGAAAAGAAAGCGAACAGTTTTGTATGACAGCAGACCCTCAAGTTTCCCAGCAGTGGGGTTTCTATACGGTGTGTAACGCCAAAAATTAAAACGAGTATTTTGTTTTCTAACATTACTGTTGTATTATTAAACACAAACACCCAAGCTGACGAATGAAATGTTAAGTCGGTTTACGGTGACAGAGTAACAGCTGTGGTCTAATTTCGCGACCTCATGGCCACTTTTGCGGGATACTGCTGGAATAAACTAAAAAAACTCTTCTAAAATCCCGCTGTGTTTTCTTTATTCAATAAAGACACACGAGACGGAAGCATCGCTCGTTGTTTTAATAAATGCTACTGGCAGCAGTGTGGAGTCGTGGTTAGGGCTCTGGACGTACCCCTTTACTAGTACTGCACTTGCACTGAAAGACATTCGCACAAAATTAAAAGTGGCTGTAGGGTCTCTACATTACTATGAAGCACGAGCTTCCATGTTGAGATAAACGCCGTGGCGAGAAAAACCTCAGAAGTCTGTCAACACGTTTCAGCTTGGATAAATGAAACTTATGCAAATCAACAGGAAAGAGGATCGTTCCTCAAAACTGAAAACTGAAAACAACGATTCAGTACTATTTACACACTATCAGTGCTGCTGACTGTGAGAGAGGTTTTAATACAATCAATATAATTAAACATAATCCGTAGCTCTGGCTGAATGTGGTAAAAATCAAACGAATCCTCCCCAGCACATTGTTTACAGTGCAACCCCTTAAACACTACACCTGATATAAAATATATATAAAAAGCAGACAACATTTTAATGCATTTTGTTTTATAAAGAGGAACATTGTAAAATTGCGCTCAGCTGAAATCTACCTTGCATCATGGAGGCATTTCTTGCATTGAAGTTTTCATCAAGAGCAGTGAAAATGACCTGTAAAGAATAAGCGTGAATGAATGAATGTTATAATTTCTTAGATTGTATTTTATAGTTCATTACATTGGTATAAATAATAGCGTGGTTAAATAAAACACTGGACCAAACAGGTATTATAATTTCAAACAACCTCCTCCACTAGAATGTCTAAGTCCTCTGCATGCAGTTTTAGTTTGCGTTGCCTCTACCTGTCCTCTGCGGAGGGCTGCGTCTGCTGATCGCTCATTTTCAGTCAATGTAAGCCACCTTCATCTTCACAATAAGCCACTGAACAAAAGATACGCCTGCAGTGCTGGGGCTTTTATATCACGGGTCATGGGTAAGTCTCTGACATCATCATGCACATTAAATTACCGCTCACAAAATACCTGTACTGTGCACGCTGTGGTATGTAAATTACTGTGCACGTAAATTAATGCGTTCTCTGTTAGTAAATGGGACAGGACATTTAGATTTATGGTGCACGTTAGGCTCACTACTTTATGTGCACGTTACAGTGTGTTTTAATCAGTAGGTGACATGGTTTCATGATTTTAAACTAAAATGATTTCCAGTGCCTTATTTTCCTTTTGTATGTCGAAAGAAAAGCTGCTACCGCTGGCCTCTTCACCCTGTTATACCGCTGGCCTCTTCACGCTGTTATACCGCTGGCCTCTTCACGCTGTTATACCGCTGGCCTCTTCACCCTGTCATACCGCTGGCCTCTTCACCCTGTCATGTCGCTGGCCTCTTCACCCTGTTATACCGCTGGCCTCTTCACCCTGTCATGTCGCTGGCCTCTTCACCCTGTTATACCGCTGGCCTCTTCACCCTGTCATGTCGCTGGCCTCTTCACCCTGTCATGTCGCTGGCCTCTTCACCCTGTCATGTCGCTGGCCTCTTCACCCTGTTATACCGCTGGCCTCTTCACCCTGTCATACCGCTGGCCTCTTCACCCTGTCATGTCGCTGGCCTCTTCACCCTGTTATACCGCTGGCCTCTTCACCCTGTTATACCGCTGGCCTCTTCACCCTGTTATACCGCTGGCCTCTTCACCCTGTCATGTCGCTGGCCTCTTCACCCTGTCATGTCGCTGGCCTCTTCACCCTGTCATGTCGCTGGCCTCTTCACCCTGTTATACCGCTGGCCTCTTCACGCTGTTATACCGCTGGCCTCTTCACGCTGTTATACCGCTGGCCTCTTCACCCTGTCATACCGCTGGCCTCTTCACCCTGTCATGTCGCTGGCCTCTTCACCCTGTCATGTCGCTGGCCTCTTCACCCTGTTATACCGCTGGCCTCTTCACCCTGTCATGTCGCTGGCCTCTTCACCCTGTTATACCGCTGGCCTCTTCACCCTGTCATGTCGCTGGCCTCTTCACCCTGTTATACCGCTGGCCTCTTCACCCTGTCATGTCGCTGGCCTCTTCACCCTGTTATACCGCTGGCCTCTTCACCCTGTCATGTCGCTGGCCTCTTCACCCTGTCATGTCGCTGGCCTCTTCACCCTGTTATACCGCTGGCCTCTTCACCCTGTTATACCGCTGGCCTCTTCACCCTGTCATACCGCTGGCCTCTTCACCCTGTCATGTCGCTGGCCTCTTCACCCTGTTATACCGCTGGCCTCTTCACCCTGTCATGTCGCTGGCCTCTTCACCCTGTTATACCGCTGGCCTCTTCACCCTGTCATGTTGCTGGCCTCTTCACCCTGTCATGTTGCTGGCCTCTTCACCCTGTCATGTCGCTGGCCTCTTCACCCTGTTATACCGCTGGCCTCTTCACCCTGTCATGTCGCTGGCCTCTTCACCCTGTTATACCGCTGGCCTCTTCACCCTGTCATGTCGCTGGCCTCTTCACCCTGTTATACCGCTGGCCTCTTCACCCTGTTATACCGCTGGCCTC
>CM060287.1:3246741-3436611 GCA_030684275.1 Acipenser oxyrinchus oxyrinchus | reverse complement strand
CTCGACTCCACAACCCCGACTCCACAACCACAACCCAGACTCCACAACCACCAACCCCACAACCCCGACTCCACAACCACAACCCCGACTCCACTACCACAACCCCGACTCCACTACCACAACTCCACAACCACAACCCCGACTCCACAACCACAACCCCGACTCCACAACCACGACTCCACAACCACAACCCCGACTCCACTACCACAACCCCTCCACACACAACTTTACTACTTGTTTACTAAGATGGGGAAGATGTTTACTGTTTTTCAGCCTTTGAGTGCCAATCTCATTGGCCCCCATCCCCGGATGCTCCAGTTTAACATTGTCTGTCAGTACAGTAGCTCTTCAGTACTCTCCATATCACCATGAGAATCTGAGTGAGAAGTCTTTCAATCAGAAAAGGCACGTGGAAAAACATCACTCAAATGTTTACAAAAAATACTTCAGGCAAGAACAAAAAGAAAGAAAAACCCCAGCAACCTCAGTAAGATTTTTTTGGAATGCCATCTGGGAGTTTGAAAATGTCATCAGAAAAACGAGATGTTGACAAAGTGGATTGCTCTTCATCTGTAACCATTTTGTGCTGTAGAAACGCCTTCATTTAGATAAGAAATTGTAAATCTCACTTTATTATGTTAAAGATCTTTTTTTATGTAGTAAACATGACCAGTTTGGAGAAATACATATTGTTATGTATGAAATATTAATTATTATATTAATTAATATTGAAATAGTCAATCTACAGTATTGTTACATTATTATTACTATCCACAGTATTGTACATTAGTGTGTTAATTGTGAACAAGTCTCCAAAGCTTATGTATTTAACTAAAATTGAGATGAAAAAAGTTGCATTTTTATTACAGCAGTTAGAAGCGGTATGGAGAAATTAAACCTGGAATTGCTTTCATCAGAAAATACTCATTGGGAAATGAATGCAGCTTAAATTCTAACAGCTGCGTGTCTTTTTTCTGATCATTAACTGAAACTCAGAACAGCTGATTCAAATTCAGTGCCGCTCTGAGACTAGGGAAAGGGCTGAGCTACCAGCACAACAGAACACAACAAAGTGAGGCAGTTCTTCCAGCGACAGTGTGGGAGCGACATCGTGTCAGAAGTGCATCATTTTAAAAGTGCAGAGCAGTTAGAAGCAGTTTGAAAGCAGGTTGACCGCTGCAGAAGCTAAACTTAAAAAATAATTAAAAAAAAAAATTAACATGGTAATCAATGACACCTGCATGATCCCAGAAAACCCAGCAGAGCTAAACCAAGTGTGTGTAAAGTGCCACACGATCCAGGACTTGCTTAAACTAGTAACTATGCTATAAATTAAGCTCCAGGAAATGAAACAGCAAGAGGAGATGGAAGAGGGTCAAAACAGCTGGGTTCAGAAGCAGGGAAAAAAGAAACTTCGTCAAACACAACCACCAGAAATCAAAACATCCAACAAATTTGAGCCACTTCAAAATTTAGATGATCAAAACCAACATCAAGAGAATGAAAGGAACAACATCCAGGACCCTATAAACAGTGCTGGCCAGGCAGCAAAAAGGGAGGTCATGATTGTCCCGCATAAAGGATTAATCCTCAAACTGAACCCAGTAGGGATTCAAGGAAATGCATGCACATGGATTAGGGAGTGGTTAACATGTAGAAAACAGAAAGTACCGTTCAGAGGAGAAACCTCAAAGTGGAGCGAGGTAACCAGTGGTGTACCAGAGGGATCTGTATTAGGTCCTCTGCTATTCCTAATCTACATTAATGATTTAGATTCTGGTATAGTAAGCAAACTTGTTAAATTTGCAGACGACACAAAAATAGTAGGAGTGGCAAACACTGTTGCAGCAGCAAAGGTCATTCAAAATGATCTAGACAGCATTCAGAACTGGGCAGACACATGGCAAATTAAATTTAATTGAGAAAAGTGTAAGGTACTGCACGCAGGCAATACAAATGTGCATTATAAATATCATATGGGAGATACTGAAATTGAAGAAGGAATCTATGAAAAAGACCTAGGAGTTTATGCTGACTCAGAAATGTCTTCATCTAGACAATGTGGGGAAGCTATAAAAAAGGCCAACAAGATGCTCGGATATATTGTGAGAAGTGATGAATTTAAATCAAGGTAAGTAATGTTAAAACTTTACAATGCATTAGTAAGACCTCACCTAGAATATTGTGTTCAGTTCTGGTCACCTTGTTACAAAAAGGATATTGCTGCTCTAGAAAGAGTGCAAAAAAGAGCGACCAGAATTATCCCGGGTTTAAAAGGCATGTTGTATGCAGACAGGCTAAAAGAGGACTTTTTTGACCTGAAAAAAGAAACAAGGACCAGAGGTTACAAATGGAGATTAGATAAAGTGGCATTCAGAACAGAAAATAGGAGGCACTTTTTTACACAGAGAATTGTGAGCATCTGGAACCAACTCCCCAGTAATGTTGTTGAAGCGGACACCCTGGGATCCTTGTAAACTTTCTTATGTTCTTATGTTCTTATAACCTGGTTAACTGTACTGATGGCATAACAATTGCTTAGATGACAGATATGGTTGCATTCTTGTAGAACTTAACCCTTAGCGGTCCTATGTCGGACCTGGTCCGACATTGCAATTATTCCTATCCGGTCCAATGTCGGGCTGTGGCAAGATGGCTTGCAGTGGTGAGGTGTGGTGACGTCACAGACCAGAAACACAGACACACAGCAGCTGCGGGTTAAAACCGAGACGCGAAAGCGCTCAGTTTCTTTATTATATAATAATGAAAGTAAAAGAGTTGAATAAAACACACACACAAAACCAATGGGCACAAGGGCCAAACAAAACAGTAAACAAACACAAACGGGACGAAACGGACAAACAAGTATCGTGCTGAACGAATAGCAATTGTTATGTTTCGCTTCTCCTCTCGATCTCCCCGTACCTCCTCTCTGTACACCCAACCCCGACTGAGTGACAATGTGCGTACCGAGACTCGATTGCTAATCAATCATTCAATTAGAATCTCAGTACAACTGCACATGGATTAATTACGTGTCCTTCCCCGTGCTCACATAGTATTACATTTTAATCAGCAGGTGAAGTGATGTGCAACCCTGGTGGCTAAATACAAATATACATTTTATGACATGTGCTACACAGACCCATTTATATCCCGTGTACCAATGACTATACACCAAAATTTAACACACTACATGCAACATGTAAACAAACAATACGCACAAGGCGGGGTCACACTGCCACACGGACCCTGTTCAACGTCATCAAAAAGACGCAAAAAATGGGTTTCTAGTCGTTTTTTCTCCGGAAAAAGCCGAGAAAACCATTTATTATTTCGGGAATAAACAAAACAACGTTTAACTTGAGCTGCTCTTTGGCATCCTCTGTTTTGCAGTTAATTCACTGGGGTAAAGTAAGGCCTACACAACGTATTCTTTACTCCTGGGCTATTTCTCTACATTAACGTGCTACATATTGTAAGGTCTTGAGAAATAGTGCTTGGCTGCCAGGATATAGCTGGTGCAATATTAGATCTCCAAAATACCAATGCTTGGACTTTAGAAAAGAAAGTGGCTATTCACAAGTGTTAACTGGGCCACAATAAACATGTAAGCATTTTAAATGTTAGCTTGCGTGGTTCAGGGGGCATGGAGCTGGGGGGCTCCTAATAATCTAATCTTCTAATTTTCTAATTTCCTGTTAATTAGCATCTATTTTATATTTAAGCCCTGATCACCTGCACCTTTTCTGTCTAGTGTTTCGTTTTTGAATCCTGACTAGTAGTGTTACGCATTACTCCAAAAAAAAAAAAATTACGAAGACCATTGTTTCAAACAAATTAAATACGCGCAGTCTACCTGCTTCCAAATGGAAAAGTCTTCAGCCGTCGCCTTTCCTTCCGACTCAGATGAGTTCCTGCCTCCGACTCCTCCACCTGTCCGTCTCTGTCAGACATCCCGTTCCTCGTCCGGCTCATGACCGCACCAGCCCGCCCGTCAACCCTGCTTCCACCCGGCTTTCAGCTAGGCAAGGCGCGGCTCAAAGCGCGGTTCCGCTAGCCAGCCTCCACCGCAGCTCCACTATAAAGATTGGGCGACACCTAAGCTGCTGAAAGTTCTCTTTGAGAATTCCATTCCCATCCCTGTCGGCGGGGATCGCATGTCCTTATTTCTTACTTATTGTGAAGCCTTGTCAGCCGAGCGATTTTTCCCCGGCTTGCAAGCTTCGGCCGTCAGGCCCTACTCTTCTGCTACTCTCTCAGCTCCTGTTTCTGCTGCGCATCGCAAGATCCTGCTCACGCAGCCCAGCTCCCCCTGCCGGCGCAGTCAGCGCAGTCAGCGCAGCCTCAGCATCTGCCGCCGCAGTCACTTACTTTGCCCGTCTCCTCCACCAGCGGCCCTTCAGGTCACGTTTAATCAGCTGCAAACTCTGCTCCAGCCCATTATAGACACTCAGCTAGCCCTCAGCGCCCGACTTGACAAACTGGAGAATTCTTCCTCGGCTCCACCTGCCTTCAGTTCCAGCACTCCTGCTCATACTTTTGGTACGTCCTCTTCAGTACCCCCTGTTGCTCTTCCAGAGTTCAACCTCTCCTCGGCCACTGTTGCAGGTTCCTCTTCTCCCTGTGCTATTACCAGCCATTCTATTTCTCCAAAAATTAGGAAGCAAATAATTGAAGGCAAGGATGTTAATCTCGTTTCTATTCTCATTGCGTCTTCCGAGTTTTTGGATCACAGAGTGGTTGACTGCGGAGACGTTTCAGTCACTCTAAAGTCCGTGACCCTCGTCTTCAAAAAGCCTTTCTGTGGGAGAATTAGTCCTCGCTTTCTCCATCTATCGTGACATTCTCTGTTCTGTTTATCCACACAGATTACAGGAGCTAAATCAATATCTCTTCCTGGTCGTTGAATTGTCTGTGCGCTATGGAGGCACCTTGTTCTATCAATACCACCGTGCTTTTGCAGCCAAAGCTGCTGCCACCCTCTCAGCTGACAACCGTATTGTGGATTGGTCCCGTTCCGACCCAGATCTTTTCACCCGTATCTTCAGTGGAATTCGTGCCAGCGCCTGCAGCGCATGTGCCTCCACAGCTCACTCCTCTTACCTGTGCCCTAAGGCAGCAGCTAGTTCCCTTCAACCCATTCCTCGTCCCTCGTCTTCTCTTCTCAGTTCAAGTCAACCTGCCCCGCTTCCATCCATGCTTCAGCTCCACCCACCAGATCTCAAGCCCAAGATGTCTACGGCCGTCCCATCAAGTTTTCAGGCGGCAGGCAAATATGTAATAACTTTAATTTTTCTGTCTGCTTCAACCGCTCCTGCAAGAACCTCCATGTCTGCAGCTTCTGCAGCGCGCCCACTCCGGTCCATATGTCCTCTTACAGCTAAGTGACAATCAAAGCTGCTTCAGGTTTTACTCCTATCAACGTTTGGCTCTCGCTAATGCGCTTCAAAATCATCCAGACAAGCCGTTCGTCTCCTATCTAATTAATGGACTTACAAATGGTTTCTTCACTGGCGTTTCTCACGTTCCTTCCGAGTCACACATCTGTCAAAACCTCCATTCTGCCATCGCAGAAACCACAAGTCGTCAGTTCCCTCCTCCAAGCCGAAGTCGACAAAGGCTTCATGGTCGGTCCTTTTGCAGCACCCCCTTCACTACCTTTCGCATTAATCCCATAGGCATCGCTACCCGCAAGTATTCTGGTAAGAAACGCCTTATCATTGACCTATCTGCTCCTCGGCGGTTACACCGCAGCATTAACTCCCTCATTTCAAGCGAGGAGTTAAGCTCTTCACTACATTAAGCTCTCAGATGCCATTCATTTCATCAAAATTGCAGGTCACGGAGCCTGGCTTGCCAAAGCCGATATCTCTGATGCATTTAAGGTCATGCCTATTTATCCTTCCCTCCGTCACCTTTTCGAGTCTGCTGGGCAGACAAGTTCTATTTCTCTACCCAGCTCACCTTCGGTTGCCGCAGTAGCCCAAAATATTCGATTCCTTGTCAGAAGCCCTCTGCTGGATTTTGCTCAACACCTATCATGTTCCCTTCCTCCTCCATCTAATGGATGACTTTCTGCTTATTTCCCCCTTCAGATCCTCCAGCCCAAGCAATTAATCAGCTTAAGACCCTCTTCTCATTAGTTGGTGTCCCTCTTTCTCAAGAAAACCATCGGCCCTGTTAACTCCCTGGAATTCCTCGGCATTACACTCAACACCATGAAATTGAAGCCAGTCTGCCTCCTGCCAAACTCCAACGCATTCTCTCACTCATTAACAGTTTCCAGATCTCCTCTTTCATTAAGAAGCGGGACCTCCTGTCTCTCCTCGGTCATTTTAATTTCGCTATCCGCATCATTCCTCAGGGCAGAACATTTATCTCACGTCTCCTAGCCCTCTCCTCAACTGTCAAGAATATGAATTCTCACGTGAAAATCTCAGCGAAGCCAGAAAAGACATAAAGATGTGGATCAATCTCCTCACTAACTGGAGCGGTCTCTCTCTATTTTATGATGACTTTATTTCAGCCCCTCATGATCTTGCCCTCTTCACTGGCGCCTCATCCATTGGATTGGCGGGTTCCTCGCTCTTGAATGGTTCTCCAGCACTTGGCCCCTGAAATTCAGCTCCTTCCCCTCAAGAGAAATCCACGGCTCTCCTAGAAATTTATCCAATCGTAGTGGCGCTGTCCTCTGGGGTCACCAATGGTCAAGGAAATCAATCCTTTTCTTCAGCGATAACAAACCCACAGTGCACATCATCAACAAAGGGCGTTCTTCATCCCCCTCATTATCGCTTGCTCCGTCGTCTCATATGGTCTTCCGTATCTCTCAACTTCTTAATTCATGCCCGCCATCTTCCTGGTACCCATAATAATGCTGCTGATGCTCTCTCTCGCCTGCAGGTATCCAAGTTCCGTCAGCTGGTCCCGTCTGCTTTCCCGAACCCCCTCCAGACCCCACAGTTTCATCAGCTGCTTCTAGACTGAACCCTACCCTCCGCAACCTCCTTCAAACTGCTCAAAACTACATGTCTACAGCCCTCGCCCCTTCTTCAAGAGCCTCTTATTCTACAGCCTGGTCAGCATTCTTAACCTTCTGCGCTCATAATCATATCCACCCCATTCCCTTCAATCAAGACTGGATCCTGGCCTTCATCATCCATGCTAAGGAATCTCTTCATCTTTCCCCAGCATCCATTAAATCTTACATTTCAGGAGTTCAATATCACTACCGCATCTTGTCCGTGCCTTAGCCCGCCATCCTCTCCATACCAGTAGTTCGTCTGACTCTCCGCGGAATCTTCAAAAGCTCCCCTCCGTTGCATCTTCCCGCCTGCCTATATCCACAGACATCATCCATTCACTTATCTCTACTCTTGGAAGGTTGCTTCTCCCCTACGAGGATCTACTCATGGAGACCATCTGCCTCACAGCCTTCTTGGTTTCCTCAGAGGCTCAGAATTCACAGTTCCTTCAGCTTCAAGCTTCCCTGCAGCGGGTATTCGTTTATGTGATCTCTCTTGTATTTCCAACTCCTACTTCTTAATTGACTGCGTGCTTCAAAGACAGATCAACTCCGGCGTGGTCAGTTCATCCAGCTCTCAAGGATTGAATCTTCCATCTGCCCTTTCTCAGCAATGTCAAAATATCTCTCCATCAGGAAATCCTCCCCCTGGACCCTTTATTCATCGATTCCTCTCACTCTATTATCACTTTCGTCACTGGTTCTCAACCCACCTCTCCACCCTCCTCTCCAGAGCAGGCCTCCCTCCTCAGTTTTATACTCTTCATTCATTTCGTATAGGGCAGCTACCTCCGCCGCAAGGGCCAGTATCAACCACAGCCTGATCAAGACCATGGGGCGCTGGTCCTCTTCTGCAGTAGATTCTTATGTTCATTCATCTCCCTACGATATAGTTGCAGCACATTTTAAAATCGCTAGTATGCCGGAGTGGGGGCTACCTGTCCGCCGGGGCCACCAGAAGTTTTCCCCAATGCGCCTCAAGGGGTTTTCCTCTCCACTGGCGGCAGGTATACACATAATCACAGCCTACTAATAATCACTAACCATCCCTCTGTTTGTCTCGTTTGTCCGTCTGATCTTTTGTCTATGTTATGCGTTGGCATGTGCTGTCCTTTATCTGTTTCGGTGTGGGAGATTTCGTGAGGTGCCGGGGTCCATCCTTTGGGGGCAAGTGAGTCTCACTTCCCGACCTCAGGGCTAGGCATCCGCCTCCCTTACCTTCAGGGGTTCTCATCATGTGAGTCAGAAGCGGACCCCGGCCAAAATCAGTCCTGTCGCAGCTCCTGCGCTTATCTTACTTCACTCGAGGCTCTGTTCTATTCTGCCTCTCTTTCAGGATGTGGCCATTAGGTGCTGAGTCCCATACTAACCTCTATGCTTTGTCCTTATTTCAGGTCCCAGGCAGCGTGGCGTCTCGGCCAATCAGGGGTTTCTGGCCCTTACAGAAGTCTCAGATGCTGGGTACCTCTCTCTCTCATCTCCTCTCGAGGGGCGGCTCTCCGAGTCATAACCCTCATGTGTTTTCGGTTGCCGGGTCCTCTGCCCCTGGGATGTGTCGGCATCGTCGCCCTCAGTCAGCGACCATCTTTTCTGTCCTGTTTCGGTTGCTGGGTCCTCTGCCCCTGAGATGTGTCGGCATCGTCGCCCTCAGTCAGTGACCACTTTCTGTCCTACTAACTCTCCTTGCTGCTTCTTCTGCCTTATCCTTCACCCCAGCTCACGCCCCGTGAAATAAGCAATGAATGTCTGGCACAATTTCCAAGATGTTAGGACTTGGTGAGCTCACTAACTCCACTCTGTTAATGACTATTTAAATCTGGAGAAGAGAGGGATCTCCATCACAAGTGGAGAAGGGTTGAGATCAACACATTACAAGACATCTCCCATAACACACAGTGCAGAAGGGTTGAGATCAACACATTACAAGACATCTCCCATAACACACAGTGGAGAAGGGTTGAGATCAACACATTACAAGACATCTCCCATAACACACAGTGCAGAAGGGTTGAGATCAACACATTACAAGACATCTCCCATAATGACACAGTGGAGAAGGGTTGAGATCAACACATTACAAGACATCTCCCATAACACACAGTGCAGAAGTGTTGAGATCAACATATTACAAGACATCTCCCATAACACACAGTGCAGAAGGGTTGAGATCAACACATTACAAGACATCTCTCATAACACACAGTGCAGAAGGGTTAAGATCAACACATTACAAGACATCTCCCATAACACACAGTGCAGAAGGGTTGAGATCAACACATTACAAGACATCTCCCATAACACACAGTGCAGAAGGGTTGAGATCAACACATTACAAGACATCTCCCATAACACACAGTGCAGAAGGGTTGAGATCAACATATTACAAGACATCTCCCATAACACACAGTGCAGAAGGGTTGAGATCAACACATTACAAGACATCTCCCATAACACACAGTGCAGAATGGTTGAGATCGACACATTACAAGACATCTCCCATAACACACAGTGCAGAAGGGTTGAGATCAACACATTACAAGACATCTCCCATAACACACAGTGCAGAAGGGTTGAGATCAACATATTACAAGACATCTCCCCTAACACACAGTGCAGAAGGGTTGAGATCGACACATTACAAGACATCTCCCATAACACACAGTGCAGAAGGGTCGAGATCAACACATTACAAGACATCTCCCATAATGACACAGTGCAGAAGGGTTGAGATCGACACATTACAAGACATCTCCCATAACACACAGTGCAGAAGGGTCGAGATCAACACATTACAAGACATCTCCCATAACACACAGTGCAGAAGGGTTGAGATCGACACATTACAAGACATCTCCCATAACACACAGTGCAGAAGGGTCGAGATCAACACATTACAAGACATCTCCCATAATGACACAGTGCAGAAGGGTTGAGATCGACACATTACAAGACATCTCCCATAACACACAGTGCAGAAGGGTTGAGATCAACATATTACAAGACATCTCCCATAATGGCACTTTGTTAAGCTTTGATACAGTCCAATTAAAATATAACTTACCAAAGGAATTCTACTTTTTTGAGTTCTTTCAAATAAGACATTATGTTCTCAAAATGACTCAAATATGCACTACATCCAGTGTCAAACCAGATAGCATCCTCTCTAAACACCTACAACTGTCTAATAGCTAATAAAAACATGTTCACTTTAAAAACAGATATGAGTACAATCTATGAAGAGGATACAGTGCGTTGCTTAAGTATTCACCCCCCTTGGACTTTTCCACATTTTGTACAGAAGAATATAATAAAGTTTACAAACGAGAGGAGGCCATTCAGCCCATCTTGCTCGTTTGGTTGTTAGTAGCTTATTGATCCCAGAATCTCATCAAGAAGCTTCTTGCAGGATCCCAGGGTGTCAGCTTCAACAACATTACTGGGGAGTTGGTTCCAGACCCTCACAATTCTCTGTGTAAAAAAGTGCCTCCTATTTTCTGTTCAGAATGCCCCTTTATCTAATCTCCGTTTGTGACCCCTGGTCCTTGTTTCTTTTTTCAGGTCAAAGGTCCCCTGGGTCGACATTGTCTATACCTTTTAGGATTTTGAGGTAAGGCCAAAAAGTTCAATTTCGGTCTTATCAGACCAGAGAACCTTTTTCCACATGTTTGCTTTGTCTCCCAATTGCCTTTTGGCAAAATCCAAACGGGATTTGATATGGGTTTTTTCAGCAATGGCTTTCTTCTCGCCACTCTTCCATAAAGCCCAGCTTTGTGGAGCGTCCGGGTTATAGTTGTCCCATGGACGGTTTCTCCCATCTCAGCTGTGGATCTCTCCAGCTCCTTCAGAGTTACCATTGGCCTCTTGGTTGCTTCTCTGACTAATGCCCTCCTTACCTGGTCACTGAGTTTTGGTGGGCGGCCTTCTCTAGAGCAGAGTCACGGTTGTGCCATATTCTTTCCATTTTTAATAATGGATTTAACGGTGCTCCGAGGGATGTTCAAAGTTTGGGATATTTTTTTATAACCCAACCCTGATTGCTGCTTCTCCAGAACTTTATCCCGGACTTGTTTTGATAGCTCCTTGGTCTTCATGATGCTATTTGCTCTTTAACAAACTCTGGGGCCTTCCAGAAACAGGTATATTTAATCTGAGATCATGTGACACTTTAATTGCACACAGGTGGACTCCATTCAACTAATTATGTGACTTCTGAAGGCAATTGGTTGCACCAGAGCTTATTTAGGGGTGTCACAGCAAAGGGGGTGAATACTTATGCAATCAAGACTTTTCAGTTTTTTATTTGTAAATAATTTTGAAAAATATGTAAAAAATTTTCCCCACATCGACATTATGGACTATTTTCTGTCGATCAGTGACAAAAAATCCTGATTAAATCCATTTTAATTCCAGGTTGTAACACTGCAAAATGTGGAAAAGTCCAAGAGGGGTGAATACTTATGCAAGGCACTGTATATCTGAACATGAGTGGAAATAACTGAATACTACCAACCTCTCTTCATTCAAACTAATACAGAACTGAATACTACCAACCTCTCTTCATTCAAACTAATACAGAACTGAATACTACCAACCTCTCTTCATTCAAACTAATACAGAACTGAATACTACCAACCTCTCTTCATTCAAACTAATACAGAACTGAATACTACCAACCTCTCTTCATTCAAACTAATACAGAACTGAATACTACCAACCTCTCTTCATTCAAACTAATACAGAACTGAATACTACCAACCTCTCTTCATTCAAACTAATACAGAACTGAATACTACCAACCTCTCTTCATTCAAACTAATACAGAACTGAATACTACCAACCTCTCTTCATTCAAACTAATACAGCACAGGATTCTACAAGGCATTCAAAACACTAGAGATAAAACTGTCACATTCAAACGAAGCCTGCCAGACAATGTCTTAAATGTAAACACACTGCAGATTCTTCACTTGTTCAGGTCCTGTTCTCTGGATGAACAATTTCCAACGTTTACCTGCAATTCTGCTTAGTGTTTCTATCATTGTTAACTTCAGTATGAAGGAATGCAGCATCCACTGTTTTAGTGGCACTGAAGCAGAACATACGTCAGTTTGTCAGACATTTCTACTCCAGATGTGCCTTGTTAGCAGCAGCTGGACAGTAATTCAGAACGGCCTCAGGTCCGTTTCACTAACCCTGTTACAGCAAATTAACTTTTATCAGCTGCAACAAAGTACCAGGCCCGCCGCCAGCCCCCCTAAAAACACACCGTTCTGTTCAGTATGCTGGTATATTAAAGCGTGTTACTATAATACATATGACTCCATGGATAAGCCTCTTACACTTGAATTAAATCAATGTACCGACAAGCAGCAACAAGCAATACAAAAACTAAACTAATTTCAATACATGCACAGTAAACGAAACTACCGTGCTTAACAGAATAAACGGACGTGCTCACAGAAGCATTTCATTTAAAGCAGCTTCCAGATAGATATTTGCACTAGGCTGTCAGCTACACCGCGCCTTGAATCCTGGTGCTGATTTCTCTAATGATGGGACCGGGTAGTAAGCTCGGTCTCCAGCAAAATACTATCTAATTGGTCCATGTGCGCAGCTTCCCTTTCGCTTGTTTTGCAGCTTTGCCCGGTTCACTGCTTATTCCAGTTTCACGCGAGTTCAGGACCTCAATGAACACTTTATTTTCTTTCAATACTTTTGCATTTAGCTGTTTAGTGCGTTTGGCATCGTTGTTGTTTTGTTATTTGGTCTACACGCACACACAGTAACTCAAATAACAACAGCCGCAACAGACTCGTCAGAAGGAACGCCTTGTTAACATTCACACAAAATACGATTTAGTTTCAGAGTGACGACTGCCAGTTTCAAACGATTTGTTTTTCCTTAAAGCAGGCACATCCTCCGAGGAAGCCCGTAGTATTTGTAATGTATATTTATTGAAGACAGTAAATATTTCTAGTGTAAAAACTGACCTGCAGCAGCTGCATGAACCCAGCAGAGAATCCCGAGTACAGTCATCCGGATCATCTCCGATAGTCTTCACAAAGCAATATTAAATCACATACTCGGCTATAAACAATGGATTTGTTTGTGATATGTATATTTGATATTGAATATGTTTAATAGAAATCTTCTAACTTTTGCCAACCAGCAACCGATCAAACTGCTTATCAGAAACGCTCAGTCTGGAATTTTGTGATTGGCTACACAAACGCGGTTCAGCCAATAGGAAGCGAGCGTCAGCAGTATCTGGGTAAAATCGTGTTTTTCATGTTTGTGTGTCTGAAGTGAAACAGAATTGTGTTGTAAAGAAAGCAACCACTTCAGTATATATAAGACAGCAGCCGATCAAGTTTCACAACAGCGGGGTTTCTATACGGTATGGAAAGCCTGTATGGAACACGATAACCAGGAAGTGCAGATTTATCAAACCAGAATCACGGATTGTATTAAAACAGTATGTTGTTTGCTTACATTAGTGTGATATTTAACAGCATAAACACACGAGCTTACGAATGAAATGCTGACACGCACGCGCACTCGCGCACACACACACACACATATATATGTATATAAGGAATAAACCACACCAATCGTATCGAGGCTTGTGGTGGGAAGATAAGTGGCGAGACCAAACTACTGTACAACTAAAATAATCACACTGTAACTATAACTAAGAAGCGGACTCTGGAGGCAGGGGAGCGTAGAGGAGGTACAGCCAGTCTTCTAGTGCAGGCGGAGCAGAGAGGTCAAGTGGGGGTGTAGGGAGAGATGAGGGTCTGGAGGTAGCTGGGTGCAGTCTGGTCAAGGCATCTGTAGGCTAGTACAAGAGTCTTGAACTGGATGCGGCGGTGATCGGGGAGCCAGTGGAGTGGCGGAGTAGTGGACTTGCGTGGGAGGCGAGGCAGAGAGAACACCAGGCGAGCAGCGGAGTTCTGGATGAGCTGGAGCGGACGGGTGACGGACGCAGGGAGGTCAGCCAAGAGGGAGTTGCAGTAGTCTAAGCGGGAGAGTACCAGGGCTTGGCCGAGGAGTTGCATGGAGCAGTTGGTGAGGAAGGGTCGGATTTTTCGTATGTTGCTGAGGAAGAATAGAAATGGTATGAGAAACCATAGGATGTGATGAGGGCGCCCAGGGAGCGGGTGTAGAGAGAGAACAGGAGAGGACCCAAGACTGACCCTTGGGGGACTCTTGTTGAGAGAGGGCGAGGTGTGGAGGTTGCTCCACGCCAGGTTACCTGGTCAGTGCGGTTGGAGAGGTAGGAGGAGAACCAGGCCAGAGCAGTGCCAGAAATTCCCAGGTCAGCGAGAGAGGATAGTAGAATAGAGTGATCGACAGTGTCAAAGGCAGCAGAGAAGTCGAGGAGAATTAGGACAGAGGAGAGAGAGGCAGCACGGGCAGACTTTAGTGAGTTGGTGATAGACAGGAGGGCGGTTTCAGTGGAGTGAGCAGAGCAGAAGCTAGATTGGAGAGGGTCGAGCAGAGAGTGGTTGGACAGGAAAGCAGAGAGCTGGCGGTGTACAGCCCGCTCGCGGGATTTGGAGAGGAAGGGTAGGAGGGAGACAGGACGGTAGCTGTGGAGGGAGGTGGGGTCGAGGGTAGTTTTTTTGAGGAGGGGGGTGATAGAGGCTTTTTTGAAGGCAGAGGGAAAGAGGCCAGAGAGAGGTGTTATTAGAGCAGGAGCAGCAGCTTGAAAGAGGTGAGTGGGGAGGGGGTCCAGGGCGCATGTGGTGGGTTTGTGACCCTGGAGCACGGAGGAAAGGTCAGAGTCTGAGAGGGGAGAGAAGGAGGGTGATGAGATATCATAGTAGGAAAAACAATTACCAGTTTGTGGCATATGAAACTACCTGTCCTTATTGACCTGGACCTACCCCACCTGAACTTTCAGAACCAAAAATAGTGACCAAAAATGCATTGTATGTGGACTTACACACACAGGTTATTGTTTGTTCCTCTTTCTCTATACATTAATAAGGATGTATGTAGCATTTTTCTTAAGATTGAATGCGTAGGCATCCAGGTGTATGTGAAGACATGCCCAGTCTGTGAAACGCCAGTCTGATTTCAAGAATACAATTCAGGATTGCATTGTTTCGCTGACCGGGTTTCCTAACCCTTCCACTGTGCTTTCTATAGTTTTTGGACAATAGTTATTCCTGTGAATGCCCTATAAGGAGATAAAATATCAGAAAATAATTATAAAAAAGAATAACAACCAGAAAGTAAAATATGTAAATAATCCTCACGTTACAGATAACACATACATAATCAGCTGTTTTATTTCAAACAGAAACTTATGCTTTGAATATTTAAATAAATATATACTGGTCCAGGAACACCACCCATATTTGTCTATATTTGTTATTTTATGTTAAGCTTTTGTGATTTTTCTTTGCAGAACCATCCAGCAACTGGCCGCTTTCTCACCACAATGAAAGATTTTATGGGTATCACCATACCTTTAGAAAAGCATGTTTTCATTATCCTGCTATGAGAACATACTCGTACGACTGGCTTTGCTTTCGATGTTATCACCACCAGCAGCATTTGCCCTTCCTGGTGAGTGTGCTATGTTTTGTTTATTTTATGGAATGTCGTCACATTTTTGTGAATCCATTGGCCAACCTGCTCGGAGAAAGGATCCTTGAGGAGGTCCAGAAGCATTTAAACTAGAAAGGAAGGGGGGAGAAAACAAAAAAACAGAAGGGAGACCACATCAAAACAAGGGCAACAACTCAGGTAAGACAACTATTAAATGTATTTATCTTAATGCTAGAAGTCTCAGAAACAAAATGTTAGAACTTGAAGCTACTGCACTAACAAGTAACTACGATGTGATAGGTGTTACAGAAACTTGGTTGTCTGAGAGTGATGGAGACGAATATAATATTAGTGGGGACACACTGTATAGGAAAGACAGGCAGGACAGAAGAGGCGGTGGGGTAGCGCTATACATAAGAAATAGTCTTGAAGCCCAGGTGTTAAATCAGGACAAAGAAAACAATGCAGAATCAATATGGGCCAGAATAATGGACAAAAATTCAAAGGGCACAATAATAGGAGCATGCTATAGACCGCCAAATTCAGACGGTGAGCAAAATAATGACATTCGAAATGCGTGTAGAAAAGGAGAAGCCATACTAATGGGGGATTTCAACTTCCCCTGTATAAAATGGGAAAACCCGATGGGGAGAAAGAGTACTTGGAACTGCAAACACAAGTCAAAAAGGAAGTTAGAAAGGCCAAGAGAGAGATAGAAATCAATATTGCTAAGGGGGCTAAAACCAATTCCAAAATGTTTTTCCAATATTATAACAGCAAGAGAACATTCAAAGAGGAGGTTAAATGTCTAAGAGACACAAATGGCAAAACCATAGATGAAGAAAAAAAAAATAGCAAATATATTAAATGATTACTTTTCACAGGTTTTTACAAAGGAGGACACGAACAACATGCCCCACATGTCGACCTGATCCTATACAATTTTAAATAACTTTAGCATAACAGAGGCAAAAGTGTTAAAGGGACTAGGAGCTCTTAAAATAAACAAATCCCCTGGGCCGGATGAGATCCTCCCAATAGTACTCAAAGAAATGAAAGAAGTTATTTACAAACCGCTAACCAAGATCATGCAGCAGTCTCTTGACACAGGGGTTGTACCGACAGACTGGAAAATTGCAAACATAATACCGATCCACAAAAAGGGAGACAAAACCGAACCGGGTAACTACAGACCAATAAGCCTGACTTCTATTATATGTAAACTTATGGAAACTATAATAAGATCCAAAATGGAAAATTACCTTTATGGTAACAATATCCTGGTAGACAGTCAGCATGGTTTTAGGAAAGGAAGATCGTGTCTAACTAACCTACTTGACTTTTTTGAGGATGCAACATTGAAAATGGATAATTGCAAAGCATACGACATGGTTTATTTAGATTTCCAGAAAGCTTTTGACAAAGTCCCGCATAAAAGATTAATTCTCAAACAGAACGCAGTAGGGATTCAAGGAAATGCATGCACATGGATTAGGGAGTGGTTAACATGTAGAAAACAGAAAGTACCGATTAGAGGAGAAACCTCAAAGTGGAGCGAGGTAACCAGTGGTGTACCACAGGGATCAGTATTAGGTCCTCTGCTATTCCTAATCTACATTAATGATTTAGATTCTGGTATAGTAAGCAAACTCGTTAAATTTGCAGGTGACACAAAAATAGGAGGAGTGGCAAACACTGTTGCAGCAGCAAAGGTCATTCAAAATGATCTAGACAGCATTCAGAACTGGGCAGACACATGGCAAATGACATTTAATAGAGAAAAGTGTAAAGTATTGCATGCAGGCAATAAAAATGTGCATTACAAATATCATATGGGAGATACTGAAATTGAAGAAGGAACTATGAAAAAAGACCTAGGAGTTTATGTTGACTCAGAAATGTCTTCCTCTAGGCAATGTGGGAAGCTATAAAAAGGCCAACAAGATGCTCGGATATATTGTGAGGAGTGTTGAATTTAAATCAAGGGAAGTAATGTTAAAACTTTACAATGCATTAGTAAGACCTCATCTAGAATATTGTGTTCAGTTCTGGTCACCTCGTTACAAAAAGGATATTGCTGCTCTAGAAAGAGTGCAAAGAAGAGCAACCAGAATTATCCCAGGTTTAAAAGGCATGTCGTATGCAGACAGGCTAAAAGAATTGAATCTATTCAGTCTTGAATAAAGAAGACTATGCGGTGATCTGATTCAAACATTCAAAATCCTAAAAGGTATAGACAGTGTCGACCCAGGGGATTTTTTCAACCTGAAAAAAGAAACAAGGACCAGGGGTCACAAATGGAGATTAGATAAAGGGGCATTCAGAACAGAAAATAGGAGGCACTTTTTTACACAGAGAATTGTGAGGGTCTGGAACCAACTCCCCAGCAATGTTGTTGAAGCGGACACCCTGGGATCCTTCAAGAAGCTGCTTGATGAGATTCTGGGATCAATACGCTACCAAAAACCAAACGAGCAAGATGGGCTGAATGGCCTCCTCTCGTTTGTAAACGTTCTTATGTTCCTATGTTCTTATAACAGGGTGAAGAGGCCAGCGGGCATGACAGGGTGAAGAGGCCAGCGGTATAACAGGGTGAAGAGGCCAGCGACATGACAGGGTGAAGAGGCCAGCGGTATAAAAGGGTGAAGAGGCCAGCGGAATAGCAGGGTGAAGAGGCCAGCGACATGACAGGGTGAAGAGGCCAGCGGTATAACAGGGTGAAGAGGCCAGCGGAATAACAGGGTGAAGAGGCCAGCGACATGACAGGGTGAAGAGGCCAGCGGTATAACAGGGTGAAGAGGCCAGCGGAATAACAGGGTGAAGAGGCCAGCGACATGACAGAGTGAAGAGGCCAGCGATATAACAGGGTGAAGAGGCCAGCGACATCACAGGGTGAAGAGGCCAGCGGGCAAAACAGGGTGAAGAGGCCAGCGACATGACAGGGTGAAGAGGCCAGCGGGCAAAACAGGGTGAAGAGGCCAGCGGTAAAATAGGGTGAAGAGGCCAGCGGTATGACAGGGTGAAGAGGCCAGCGGTATAACAGGGTGAAGAGGCCAGCGACATGACAGGGTGAAGAGGCCAGCGACATGACAGGGTGAAGAGGCCAGCGACATGACAGGGTGAAGAGGCCAGCGGTATAACAGGGTGAAGAGGCCAGCGACATGACAGGGTGAAGAGGCCAGCGGTATAACAGGGTGAAGAGGCCAGCGACATGACAGGGTGAAGAGGCCAGCAACATGACAGGGTGAAGAGGCCAGCGGTATAACAGGGTGAAGAGGCCAGCGACATGACAGGGTGAAGAGGCCAGCGACATGACAGGGTGAAGAGGCCAGCGACATGACAGGGTGAAGAGGCCAGCTACATGACAGGGTGAAGAGGCCAGCGACATGACAGGGTGAAGAGGCCAGCAGTAGAACAGGGTGAAGAGGCCAGCGACGTGACAGGGTGAAGAGGCCAGCGGTATGACAGGGTGAAGAGGCCAGCGGGCAAAACAGGGTGAAGAGGCCAGCGGTATAACAGGGTGAAGAGGCCAGCGGTATAACAGGGTGAAGAGGCCGGCGACATGACAGGGTGAAGAGGCCAGCGACATGACAGGGTGAAGAAGCTAGCGGTATAACAGGGTGAAGAGGCCGGCGACATGACAGGGTGAAGAGGCCAGCGTCATGACAGGGTGAAGAAGCTAGCGGTATAACAGGGTGAAGAGGCCAGCGGTATAACAGGGTGAAGAGGCCAGCGGTATAACAGGGTGAAGAGGCCAGCGACATGACAGGGTGAAGAGGCCAGCGACATGACAGGGTGAAGAAGCCAGCGGTATAACAGGGTGAAGAGGCCAGCGGTATAACAGGGTGAAGAGGCCAGCGGTATAACAGGGTGAAGAGGCCAGCGGGCAAAACAGGGTGAAGAGGCCAGCGAGCAAAACAGGGTGAAGAGGCCAGCGGTATAACAGGGTGAAGAGGCCAGCGGAATAACAGGGTGAAGAGGCCAGCGACATGACAGGGTGAAGAGGCCAGCGGTATAACAGGGTGAAGAGGCCAGCGACATGACAGGGTGAAGAGGCCAGCGGTATAACAGGGTGAAGAGGCCAGCGGGCAAAACAGGGTGAAGAGGCCAGCGGGCAAAACAGGGTGAAGAGGCCAGCGGTATAACAGGGTGAAGAGGCCAGCGGAATAACAGGGTGAAGAGGCCAGCGACATGACAGGGTGAAGAGGCCAGCGGTATAACAGGGTGAAGAGGCCAGCGACATGACAGGGTGAAGAGGCCAGCGGGCAAAACAGGGTGAAGAGGCCAGCGGTATAACAGGGTGAAGAGGCCAGCGGAATAACAGGGTGAAGAGGCCAGCGACATGACAGGGTGAAGAGGCCAGCGGTATAACAGGGTGAAGAGGCCAGCGGAATAACAGGGTGAAGAGGCCAGCGACATGACAGGGTGAAGAGGCCAGCGGTATAACAGGGTGAAGAGGCCAGCGACATGACAGGGTGAAGAGGCCAGCGGGCAAAACAGGGTGAAGAGGCCAGCGACATGACAGGGTGAAGAGGCCAGCGACATGACAGGGTGAAGAGGCCAGCGACATGACAGGGTGAAGAGGCCAGCAGTATAACAGGATGAAGAGGCCAGCGACATGACAGGGTGAAGAGGCCAGCGGGCAAAACAGGGTGAAGAGGCCAGCGACATGACAGGGTGAAGAGGCCAGCGGGCAAAACAGGGTGAAGAGGCCAGCGGGCAAAACAGGGTGAAGAGGCCAGCGGTATGACAGGGTGAAGAGGCCAGCGGTATAACAGGGTGAAGAGGCCAGCGACATGACAGGGTGAAGAGGCCAGCGACATGACAGGGTGAAGAGGCCAGCGGTATAACAGGGTGAAGAGGCCAGCGACATGACAGGGTGAAGAGGCCAGCGACATGACAGGGTGAAGAGGCCAGCGGTATAACAGGGTGGAGAGGCCAGCGACATGACAGGGTGAAGAGGCCAGCGGGCAAAACAGGGTGAAGAGGCCAGCGGTATAACAGGGTGAAGAGGCCAGCGGAATAACAGGGTGAAGAGGCCAGCGACATGACAGGGTGAAGAGGCCAGCGGTATAACAGGGTGAAGAGGCCAGCGGAATAACAGGGTGAAGAGGCCAGCGACATGACAGGGTGAAGAGGCCAGCGGTATAACAGGGTGAAGAGGCCAGCGACATGACAGGGTGAAGAGGCCAGCGGGCAAAACAGGGTGAAGAGGCCAGCGACATGACAGGGTGAAGAGGCCAGCGACATGACAGGGTGAAGAGGCCAGCGACATGACAGGGTGAAGAGGCCAGCAGTATAACAGGATGAAGAGGCCAGCGACATGACAGGGTGAAGAGGCCAGCGGGCAAAACAGGGTGAAGAGGCCAGCGACATGACAGGGTGAAGAGGCCAGCGGCATAACAGGGTGAAGAGGCCAGCGGCATAACAGGGTGAAGAGGCCAGCGGTATGACAGGGTGAAGAGGCCAGCGGTATAACAGGGTGAAGAGGCCAGCGACATGACAGGGTGAAGAGGCCAGCGACATGACAGGGTGAAGAGGCCAGCGGTATAACAGGGTGAAGAGGCCAGCGACATGACAGGGTGAAGAGGCCAGCGACATGACAGGGTGAAGAGGCCAGCGGTATAACAGGGTGAAGAGGCCAGCGACATGACAGGGTGAAGAGGCCAGCGACATGACAGGGTGAAGAGGCCAGCGACATGACAGGGTGAAGAGGCCAGCGACATGACAGGGTGAAGAGGCCAGCGGTATAACAGGGTGAAGAGGCCAGCGACATGACAGGGTGAAGAGGCCAGCGGTATGACAGGGTGAAGAGGCCAGCGGTATAACAGGGTGAAGAGGCCAGCGACATGACAGGGTGAAGAGGCCAGCGACATGACAGGGTGAAGAGGCCAGCGACATGACAGGGTGAAGAGGCCAGCGGGCAAAACAGGGTGAAGAGGCCAGCGGTATAACAGGGTGAAGAGGCCAGCGGAATAACAGGGTGAAGAGGCCAGCGACATGACAGGGTGAAGAGGCCAGCGGTATAACAGGGTGAAGAGGCCAGCGACATGACAGGGTGAAGAGGCCAGCGGGCAAAACAGGGTGAAGAGGCCAGCGGTATAACAGGGTGAAGAGGCCAGCGGAATAACAGGGTGAAGAGGCCAGCGGAATAACAGGGTGAAGAGGCCAGCGACATGACAGGGTGAAGAGGCCAGCGGTATAACAGGGTGAAGAGGCCAGCGGAATAACAGGGTGAAGAGGCCAGCGACATGACAGGGTGAAGAGGCCAGCGGTATAACAGGGTGAAGAGGCCAGCGACATGACAGGGTGAAGAGGCCAGCGGGCAAAACAGGGTGAAGAGGCCAGCGACATGACAGGGTGAAGAGGCCAGCGACATGACAGGGTGAAGAGGCCAGCGACATGACAGGGTGAAGAGGCCAGCAGTATAACAGGATGAAGAGGCCAGCGACATGACAGGGTGAAGAGGCCAGCGGGCAAAACAGGGTGAAGAGGCCAGCTTGCAAAACAGGGTGAAGAGGCCAGCGGGCAAAACAGGGTGAAGAGGCCAGCGGGCAAAACAGGGTGAAGAGGCCAGCGGTATGACAGGGTGAAGAGGCCAGCGGTATAACAGGGTGAAGAGGCCAGCGACATGACAGGGTGAAGAGGCCAGCGACATGACAGGGTGAAGAGGCCAGCGACATGACAGGGTGAAGAGGCCAGCGGTATAACAGGGTGAAGAGGCCAGCGACATGACAGGGTGAAGAGGCCAGCGACATGACAGGGTGAAGAGGCCAGCGGTATAACAGGGTGAAGAGGCCAGCGACATGACAGGGTGAAGAGGCCAGCGACATGACAGGGTGAAGAGGCCAGCTACATGACAGGGTGAAGAGGCCAGCGACATGACAGGGTGAAGAGGCCAGCAGTATAACAGGGTGAAGAGGCCAGCGACATGACAGGGTGAAGAGGCCAGCGGTATGACAGGGTGAAGAGGCCAGCGGTATAACAGGGTGAAGAGGCCAGCGACATGACAGGGTGAAGAGGCCAGCGACATGACAGGGTGAAGAGGCCAGCGACATGACAGGGTGAAGAGGCCAGCAGTATAACAGGGTGAAGAGGCCAGCGGTATAACAGGGTGAAGAGGCCAGCGACATGACAGGGTGAAGAGGCCAGCGACATGACAGGGTGAAGAGGCCAGCGGGCAAAACAGGGTGAAGAGGCCAGCTTGCAAAACAGGGTGAAGAGGCCAGCGGGCAAAACAGGGTGAAGAGGCCAGCGACATGACAGGGTGAAGAGGCCAGCAGTATAACAGGGTGAAGAGGCCAGCGACATGACAGGGTGAAGAGGCCAGCGACATGACAGGGTGAAGAGGCCAGCTTGCAAAACAGGGTGAAGAGGCCAGCGGTATAACAGGGTGAAGAGGCCAGCGGTATAACAGGGTGAAGAGGCCAGCGGTATAACAGGGTGAAGAGGCCAGCGGTATAACAGGGTGAAGAGGCCAGCGGTATAACAGGGTGAAGAGGCCAGCGGTAGCAGGTTTTCTTTCTACATGTTCCTCATACAAAAGGAAAATAAGGCACTGGAAATCATTTTAGTTTAAAATCATAAAACCATGTCACCTACTGATTAAAACACACTGTAACGTGCACATAAAGTAGTGAGCCTAACGTGCACCATAAATCTAAATGTCCTTTCCCATTTACTAACAGAGAACGCATTAATTTACGTGCACAGTAATTTACATACCACAGCGTACACAGTACAGGTATTTTGTGAGCGGTAATTTAATGTGCATGATGATGTCAGAGACTTACCCATGACCCCGTGATATAAAAAGCCCCAGCACTGCAGGCGTATCTTTTGTTCAGTGGCTTATTGTGAAGATGAAGGTGGCTTACATTGACTGAAAATGAGCGATCTGCAGACGCAGCCCTCCGCAGAGGACAGGTAGAGGCAACGCAAGCTAAAACTGCATGCAGAGGACTTAGACATTCTATTGGAGGAGGTTGTTTGAAATTATAATACCTGTTTGGTCCAGTGTTTTTTTTTAACCACGCTATTATTTATACCAATGTAATGAACTATAAAATACAATCTAAGAAATTATAACATTCATTCATGCTTATTCACGCTTATTCACGCTTAATATAACCTGTTATTTACAGGTCATTTTCACTGCTCTTGATGAAAACTTCAATGCAAGTAATGCCTCCATGATGCAAGGTAGATTTCAGCTGAGCGCAATTTTACAATGTTCCTCTTTTATAAAACAAAGAGGCACTGTAAACAATGTGCTGGGGAGGATTCGTTTGATTTTTACCACATTCAGCCAGAGCTACGGATTATGTTTAATTATATTAATTGTATTAAAACCTCTCTCACAGTCAGCAGCACTGATAGTGTGTAAATAGTACTGAATCGTTGTTTTCAGTTTTCAGTTTTTGAGGAACGATCCTCTTTCCTGTTGATTTGCATAAGTTTCATTTATCCAAGCTGAAACGTGTTGACAGACTTCTGAGGTTTTTCTCGCCACGGCGTTTATCTCAACATGGAAGCTCGTGCTTCATAGTAATGTAGAGACCCTACAGCCACTTTTAATTTTGTGCGAATGTCTTTCAGTGCAAGTGCAGTACTAGTAAAGGGGTACGTCCAGAGCCCTAACCACTACTCCACACTGCTGCCAGTAGCATTTATTAAAACAACGAGCGATGCTTCCGTCTCGTGTGTCTTTATTGAATAAAGAAAACACAGCGGGATTTTAGAAGAGTTTTTTTTTTAGTTTATTCCAGCAGTATCCCGCAAAAGTGGCCATGAGGTCGCGAAATTAGACCACAGCTGTTACTCTGTCACCGTAAACCGACTTAACATTTCATTCGTCAGCTTGGGTGTTTGTGTTTAATAATACAACAGTAATGTTAGAAAACAAAGTACTGTTTTAATTTTTTGGCGTTACACACCGTATAGAAACCCCACTGCTGGGAAACTTGAGGGTCTGCTGTCATACAAAACCGTTCGCTTTCTTTTCAACATGATTCTGTTCAAACCTGGAAAGACAGTCTTACCCAGAGCCTTCTGATGCTCGCTTCCTATTGGCTGAACCACGGTTCTTGTAGCCAATCACCTAGACTGAGAGAGTTTCTGATAAGCATTCAGTTCCTGGTTGGCAAAAGGTAGAAGATTTATGTTGAAACTATTTATGTCACAAAAGTGTTCTTGTTTATGTTCTTGTTATTTAAATATATTGCTTTGTGAAGACTATCGGAGATGATCCGGATGACTGTAGTCGGGATTCTCTGCTGGGTTCATGCAGCTGCTGCAGGTCCGTTTTTACACTAGAAATATTTAGTACTGTCTTCAATTCAAAACTAGACGTCCTCGCAAAATTAGCTTCCTTGTGACGAGCCTGTTGGTGTTAAGTTACTGTGTGCGTGTGTGTAGACCTAATAACCCGAAAAATACAAAAATAAAAATAATGATGCCAAACGCACTAAACAGCTAAATGCAAAAGTATTGAAAGAAAATAAAGTGTTCATTGAGGTCCTGAACTCGCGTGAAACTGGAATAAGCAGTGAACCGGGCGAAGCTGCAAAACAAGCGAAAGGGAAGCTGCGTACATGGACCAATTAGATAGTATTTTGCTGGAGACCGAGCTTACTACCCGGTCCCATCATTCGAGAAATCAGCACCAGGATTCAAGGCGCGGTGTAGCTGACAGCCTAGTGCAAATATCTATCTGGAAGCTGCTTTAAATGAAATGCTTCTGTGAGCACGTCCGTTTATTCTGTTAAGCACGGTAGTTTCGTTTACTGTGCATGTATTGCAGTTAGTTTCGCTTTTTATTACGTGTTGCTTGTCGGTACATTGATTGAATTCAGGTATAATTTATCCATTAAGTCATATGCAGCATAGTAACGCGCTTTAATATACCAGCGTGCTAAACGAGAACTCTGCGTGTGCTTTTAGGGGACTGGGGGCTTTGTAGCAACTGATACAAATTAATTTGCTGTCACAGGGTTACTGAAACGGGCATGAAGCCCTTCTGTATTACTGTCCTCCTGTTGCTAACAAGTCACACTTGGAATACAAATATCTGACAAACTAACATATCTACCTGCTTCTGTGCCACTAAAACAGTGGATGCTGCATTCCTTCATACTGAAGTTAACAATGATAGAAACCCACACGCCTAGCATTGCTTATACTTGTATTGCACCCATTTACACCAATTACTGCACAACCAAGAAGTAACCAATTACCCTATCAACAATAAGACACGTACTGCAAATACTGAAGCAGAACATTTACTCAGTAAAAATGACATGAGGTAAAAACAAATTCAATGTGACATTTAAAATCTCTTTGGGGTGTACATTTGTGAATCCCCTTAATTTCGGAGGTGAAACAGGTTTTATTCCTGTTTTAACCCATAGTCAGTTTCATGATTGTTGGATGCTGTTGAAACGAAACAAAGGTTTAGTGGACATGCTTTCTTAGATTGTAGAAGAATGTGGATAATGGCAACATAAAGTGAAACGAGAAGATGTTTTATTAGTACGATTATTCAGTCCAGTAACATCCCGAGGTTAATGAAAATGTCCATTTCAAATTTCATCTCTCTACCTCTATTCTACAGCTGGTTTCACAGACCCTCATTAGAACTAATTGTGGACTACCTCACCCAGTGTAACATTAGGTACCTCCTCTGCTGTGATTCCCAGCCCTGGATCTGTCATTGCTTTATCCTCCTCTGCTGTGATTCCCAGCCCTGGATCTGTCATTGCTTTATCCTCCTCTGCTGTGATTCCCATCCCTGGATCTGTCATTGCTTTATCCTCCTCTGCTCTGATTCCCAGCCCTGGATCTGTCATTGCTTTATCCTCCTGCTGTGATTCCCAGCCCTGGATCTGTCATTGCTTTATCCTCCTCTGCTCTGATTCCCAGCCCTGGATCTGTCATTGCTTTATCCTCCTCTGCTGTGATTCCCAGCCCTGGATCTGTCATTGCTTTATCCTCCTCTGCTGTGATTCCCAGCCCTGGATCTGTCATTGCTTTATCCTCCTCTGCTGTGATTCCCAGCCCTGGATCTGTCATTGCTTTATCCTCCTCTGCTCTGATTCCCAGCCCTGGATCTGTCATTGCTTTATCCTCCTCTGCTGTGATTCCCATCCCTGGATCTGTCATTGCTTTATCCTCCTCTGCTGTGATTCCCATTCCTGGATCTGTCATTGCTTTATCCTCCTCTGATCTGATTCCCAGCCCTGGATCTGTCATTGCTTTATCCTCCTCTGATCTGATTCCCAGCCCTGGATCTGTCATTGCTTTATCTTCCTCTGCTGTGATTCCCAGCCCTGGATCTGTCATTGCTTTATCCTCCTCTGCTGTGATTCCCAGCCCTGGATCTGTCATTGCTTTATCCTCCTCTGCTGTGATTCCCAGCCCTGGATCTGTCATTGCTTTATCCTCCTCTGCTCTGATTCCCAGCCCTGGATCTGTCATTGCTTTATCCTCCTCTGCTGTGATTCCCATCCCTGGATCTGTCATTGCTTTATCCTCCTCTGCTGTGATTCCCATTCCTGGATCTGTCATTGCTTTATCCTCCTCTGCTCTGATTCCCAGCCCTGGATCTGTCATTGCTTTATCCTCCTCTGCTGTGATTCCCAGCCCTGGATCTGTCATTGCTTTATCCTCCTCTGCTGTGATTCCCAGCCCTGGATCTGTCATTGCTTTATCCTCCTCTGCTGTGATTCCCAGCCCTGGATCTGTCATTGCTTTATCCTCCTCTGCTGTGATTCCCAGCCCTGGATCTGTCATTGCTTTATCCTCCTCTGCTCTGATTCCCATCCCTGGATCTGTCATTGCTTTGTCCTCCTCTGCTCTGATTCCCATCCCTGGATCTGTCATTGCTTTGTCCTAACTGATATAGAAGAATACAGCGCAACGTCTATCCAGTGTAGCGGAGATCACATGGGAAAAGGCAGTCCTAACCGATATAGAAGAATACAACGCAGTGTCTATCCAGTGTAGTGGAGATCACATGGGAAAAGGCAGTCCTAACCGACAGATAGGGAAGTCGGGACTACATTTCCGCGCAGACACTGCGCTAGGTGTTGGAGCTGTAGGGATAATACACCTGCCGGGTGTATAACGAGCACTGTGTACGGGCTGTCTGTGTTCAGGCGAAGGCCTGAGAGGAGACCTGTAGGGAACCGTAAAGAAAAGTATTGAGTACAAGTATGTGTTTTGTTACCGATTATAGGTAAAAACTGAGCAAATGAATAAATATACAGGCACTGCCCTGTTTTACTAAATATCTGTGGTCCAGTGTTCTTTCCCACAAGAAGACAGTGTTAAGATCCCAAAATAGTGACAAAATCGCCCCACGACCAACACATCTGTCACATTATTTATATGTACTTAAATATACACGGGCAGAGAGAAGCAAAATCTGAATGAAGAAGGAACGTCACGAGAAAGCATGAAGTCAAAGTGCAGTAACAGTTTCTTTTAGTTTCCCCTTTTCAATCAGGATATTTCTATGTGCAGTAACGGAAGATGTGCAAAATGGATCCCTGGGACATGTCTAGAGGTATTCCAAATAAATATATGCATAATAATGATAATGATAATGATAATAATAATGATAATAATGATAATAATAATGATGATAATAATAATAATAATAATAGGTTACAAGCAAATTTTCCAGTTATATGGTAATTCACAATAGTTTGATTTATACGTATTTTCTTATTACTATTTTAATATATTTATTATCTGTTGGATAATTATAATTTTTTGTTTAAGTACTTTAACAGGCATGTTAAAAAGAAAACTAAACACATTTTGTAGGGCATTCTGTGAGATGCAATATTAACATATAACTGTAAAAAGCCATTTTATTGCTCTGAACACAGGCAGAGACAGCATAGCAGCAGGGTCAGGGGGCATGGCCCCTGTGTGTGTGCCTTTATTTTACAGCAAGACCTTACAATATGGAACACATTAAAATAAAGTATTCCAGGAGTGTAGGGCTTACTTTACCCCAGTGAGTTAACTACAAAACAAAGGACGCCAAATAGCAGCTCAAGTTAAATGTTTTGTTTATTCCCAAAATAAATAGTATATAATGTTGACACCACATTTTATTTTTTAACTTTTTTTTTTCATTCCTTGCCATTGCCATTTCTTCACAGTAAACAGCGGCCATCGACACGTTTTCATACAGTAATAACAAGAGGTTTACTTGTGCCTTTCTGTAGCTGAACAAGAAAATGAAAACTGAAATGTAACTTTAAACACTTGCAACAAAAATATATAATATATACAATCTATATAAAAATCACTACACAACATGTTCAGGAAGCTGGGCACTGTTTAAGCGAGGCATTTCAGAATGACGTGCTTGTCTTTTTCTGTCCTGTGAGATTCTGACTCGCTCTAAAGCAGCACAACACCTTTTTGACCCAGATGGCTTTTTATATATTAATCTTACATATCACACTGAGCTCTTTTTCATTTGCCATTTTTTAAACTTGCACAATTTCTGGTGAGGCGGTAAATAAGGGAAAGGTATTTCTGTCATTTCTAGCGAATACGAACATCTGATTTTTGTATCCGAATACGTGTAAAAAAAATATTTGTTTGAATATTCAGATTTGTCCCAGCACTAAATAATAATAGTAATAACAATAACAAGTATGTCAATAACATACATCCCCTGCAAATGTGCAGCTGTAAATTCAAAATTAGAACTATCAGTATGATACAAAAAATGTACAGACAGACAGACACCCCTGTGTATCTCCAGAGTCTGATATTCTCAGTATAACTAAATAGTGTTTTTTATTTGCTTTGGCCTCCTCTCTCCAGCCTTGTCCTCCAGCAGAAAGGCTGTGTTCTGGTCTGAATTAGGTTATGTACGAGCGCTCTGCCCATGTGTATTTATTGGTGTTTGGTGGTGGTTGGCAGGGATGGGGTTAATTCCTCCCTGCCAAAAACATGTGAGAATGTGGCTGGAGTTAATTAGATAATTGCTAATTATTGATTAATTAGACTCCAGCCACATCCTATAAAAGGTAACCAGGGCTCCATTGGAGAAGGAGGGGGAGACCACATGGAAGGTCTGGTTGGTGACGGTGGGGTTTTTCTTTGTTTTTAAGTCCGTGAAGGCATTGCTCAGCCTGTTTGATTTGGATTTTTGTGTAAAACATTTGTTTGGGCCTGTGCCTATTTGTTTTGTGTTTTTATTTTTCTTTAATAAATACGTGCTTCAGCTCTTCACTCTGCAGTTTTGGTCTCTGAGTCTCTGTCCGCTTGTGCTGTCAGTCGTATTGTCCTTATCTCTGATGCAGTCTGCACGTTGTTCTGGGTATTGTAGATGTCAGTCCTTATCTCTGATGCAGTCTGCACGTTGTTCTGGGTATTGTAGATGTCAGTCCTTATCTCTGATGCAGTCTGCACGTTGTTCTGGGTATTGTAGGTGTCAGTCCTTATCTCTGATGCAGTCTGCACGTTGTTCTGGGTATTGTAGGTGTCAGTCCTTATCTCTGATGCAGTCTGCACGTTGTTCTGGGTATTGTAGGTGTCAGTCCTTATCTCTGATGCAGTCTGCACGTTGTTCTGGGTATTGTAGGTGTCAGTCCTTATCTCTGATGCAGTCTGCACGTTGTTCTGGGTATTGTAGGTGTCAGTCCTTATCTCTGATGCAGGCTGCACGTTGTTCTGGGTATTGTAGATGTCAGTCCTTATCTCTGATGCAGTCTGCACGTTGTTCTGGGTATTGTAGATGTCAGTCCTTATCTCTGATGCAGTCTGCATGTTGTTCTGGGTATTGTAGAAGTCAGTCTCATTTAGCTGTGGATCAGGCAGCCACTGCAGCTTTTCACTTGCAGGTGTGGTGGGTGCAGCAACTGTCATTAGAACACTTCCGGATCTAGAAGATATCAAACAAAAAATGTTACGAGTCAAACCCAGCTGGCACATCACAGAATTAGATACGTTTTTAACTTCATGCCATGCCTTAGAGGATTCTTGTAAAAACACTGCAGCAGCAGCAGTATTCATATTTAAAGTGCAACTTTAAAACACTGAATACACACTGAATAAGGTGACCTGCTTCACCAAGCAATATACACACGAAGCAATGTACGCACCAAGGAGACCTGCTTCACCAAGCAATATACACACCAAGGCGACCTACTTCACCAAGCAATATACGCACCAAGCAATATACACACCAAGGAGACCTGCTTCACCAGGCAATATACACACCAAGCAATATACAGACCAAGGAGACCTGCTTCACCAAGCAATATACACACGAAGCAATATACGCACCAAGGAGACCTGCTTCACCAAGCAATATACACACCAAGCAATATAAACACCAAGGAGATCTGCTTCACCAAGCAATATACGCACCAAGGAGACCTGCTTCACCAAGCAATATACACACCAAGCAATATAAACACCAAGGAGATCTGCTTCACCAAGCAATATACGCACCAAGGAGACCTGCTTCACCAAGCAATATACACACCAAGGAGACCTGCTTCACCAAGCAATATACACACCAAGCAATATAAACACCAAGGAGATCTGCTTCACCAAGCAATATACGCACCAAGGAGTCCTGCTTCACCAAGCAATATACACACCAAAGAGACCTGCTTCACCAAGCAATATACACACCAAGGAGACCTGCTTCACCAAGCAATATACACACCAAGCAATATACACATCAAGGAGACCTGCTTCACCAAGCAATATACGCACCAAGGAGACCTGCTTCACCAAGCAATATACACACCAAGCAATATACACACCAAGGAGATCTGCTTCACCAAGCAATATACACACCAAGCAATATAAACACCAAGGAGATCTGATTCACCAAGCAATATACGCACCAAGGAGACCTGCTTCACCAAGCAATATACGCACCAAGGAGACCTGCTTCACCAAGCAATATACACACCAAGCAATATACACACCAAGGAGACCTGCTTCACCAAGCAATATACACACCAAGCAGTATACACACCAAGGAGACCTGCTTCACCAAGCAATATACGCACCAAGGAGACCTGCTTCACCAAGCAATATACACACCAAGCAATATAAACACCAAGGAGATCTGCTTCACCAAGCAATATACGCACCAAGGAGACCTGCTTCACCAAGCAATATACACACCAAGCAATATAAACACCAAGGAGATCTGCTTCACCAAGCAATATACGCACCAAGCAATGCACGCACCAAGGAGACCTGCTTTGAGCTTTACATTACATTACATTATTTGTTTATTTAGCAGTCGCCTTTATCCAAGGCGACTTACAGAGACAAGGGTGTGTGAACTATGCATCAGCTGCAGAGTCACTTACAACTACGTCTCACCCGAAAGACGGAGCACAAGGAGGTTAAGTGACTTGCTCAGGGTCACACAATGAGTCAGTGGCTGAGGTGGGATTTGAACCGGGGACCTGACTCATTGTGTGACCCTGAGCAAGTCACTTAACCTCCTTGTGCTCCGTCTTTCGGGTGAGATGTAGTTGTAAGTGAACTATGCATCAACTGCAGAGTCACACACCCTAGCCTCTGTAAGTCGCCTTGGATAAAGGCGTCTGCTAAATAAACAAATAATACTGTCAAGTATTTTAAATCATGGCTTAGTAGATGAAAATGTTATACTTATGTGAATTCACTGTAATTGTATACAGTAGTTTAGTTAATATGATAATATGGAACACAAACTCCACCAAACATACAATGAACTACTTTTGCCAGAACACCTCGGGTGAAAACCAGCCCTCAACTGTATGAGATCAAAACAAGAGTGTTTTGGGGGACTGTTGAGCAATGTCTTTTTCAGTTATATTCTGTGTATGATTCATCCTGTAGTGTTTAGGGGCAGCTGTGGTAGGTGCTGCTGGTTACGAAAATGAAGTAAAGCAAATTAGCATCCCTGTATTTCTGAGGGGAGAATGTTTTTTTGCACATTCCTGCAGTGATGAATGGTTTTCTGCACATTCCTGCAGTGATGAATGGTTTTCTGCACATTCCTGCAGTGATGAATGGTTTTCTGTGGCCATCACTGCATTGCTTTGTGACATCACAGAATCGTGGAATCCTGGAGAGACTAGTACATGTCAGCAGATCACTGGCACTGTGTGTTTTACTCTGGGATTATTGAAATGTGTCAATAATTCTCATTTGTATTCCTCTTCCAGGAACTCATTTACTGCATTTTGTTCAAATAGAGACCTCAGAAGGGACAGGATTCCCAGAGTATATGTATGTGGGGATGCTGGATGATGTGCAAATCTCGTACTATGACAGCACCATGGAAAAACCTGTCCTCTGAACACACTGGTCAAATAAGACTAAGAGTGAGGAGTTCTTAAAAATACATACTGACTATATTCTCTATGGTCGTGAAGTCAGAAAATGGAGTTTGAGAAATATAGTCCAGCACTTCAACCACACTGGGGGTGAGTACAGACACACAGCTCCTTCTATCAGCACTGTTAGAGACGCAGTATTGTCATGGAATTCTGCATAAAACAGTTTAGAAGAAATTCATTCTACATGACATAAAATGCATAGCTGTGTAAATCAATATTCAATATGAAGTTGTTTCACTATTTTGAAGTGTTGTTTTAAATCGCTCTGGACTGTGCAGACAACTCCATTCTGAATGAATCGCTCTGGACTGTGCAGTGTTGATAGCTCCATTCTGAATGAATCACTCTGGACTGTGCAGTGTTGACAGCTCCGTTCTGAATGAATCACTCTGGACTATGCAGACAACTCCATTCTGAATGAATCACACTGGACTGTGCAGTGTTGATAGCTCCATTCTGAATGAATCGCTCTGGACTGTGCAGTGTTGACAGCTCCGTTCTGAATGAATCACTCTGGACTGTGCAGTGTTGACAGCTCCATTCTGAATGAATCACTCTGGACTATGCAGACAACTCCATTCTGAATGAATCACACTGGACTGTGCAGTGTTGATAGCTCCATTCTGAATGAATCGCTCTGGACTGTGCAGTGTTGACAGCTCCATTCTGAATGAATCACTCTGGACTATGCAGACAACTCCATTCTGAATGAATCACACTGGACTGTGCAGTGTTGATAGCTCCATTCTGAATGAATCTCTCTGGACTGTGCAGTGTTGACAGCTCCATTCTGAATGAATCACTCTGGACTATGCAGACAACTCCATTCTGAATGAGTCGCTCTGGACTGTGCAGTGTTGACAGCTCCATTCTGAATGAATCACTCTGGACTGTGCAGTGTTGACAGCTCCATTCTGAATGAATCACTCTGGACTATGCAGACAACTCCATTCTGAATGAGTCGCTCTGGACTGTGCAGTGTTGACAGCTCCATTCTGAATGAATCACTCTGGACTGTGCAGTGTTGACAGCTCCATTCTGAATGAATCACTCTGGACTGTGCAGTGTTGACGGCTCCATTCTGAATGAATCACTCTGGACTGTGCAGTGTTGACGGCTCCATTCTGAATGAATCACTCTGGACTGTGCAGTGTTGACAGCTCTATTCTGAATGAATCACACTGGACTGTGCAGTGTTGACAGCTCCATTCTGAATGAATCACTCTGGACTGTGCAGTGTTGACAGCTCCATTCTTAATGAATCTCTCTGGACTGTGCAGTGTTGACGGCTCCATTCTGAATGAATCACTCTGGACTGTGCAGTGTTGACAGCTCCATTGTGAATGAATCTCTCTGGGCTGTGCAGACAACTCCATTCTGAATGAATCGCTCTGGACTGTGCAGTGTTGATAGCTCCATTCTGAATGAATCACTCTAGACTGTGCAGTGTTGACGGCTCCATTCTGAATGAATCTCTCTGGGCTGGGCAGTGTTGACAGCTCCATTCTGAATGAATCACGCTGGACTGTGCAGACAGCTCCATTCTGAATGACTCACTCTAGACTGTGCAGTGTTGACGGCTCCATTCTGAATGAATCTCTCTGGGCTGTGCAGTGTTGACAGCTCCATTCTGAATGAATCACTCTGGACTGTGCAGTGTTGATAGCTCCACTCTGAATGAATCACGCTGGACTGTGCAGACAGCTCCATTCTGAATGAATCGCTCTAGACTGTGCAGTGTTGACGGCTCCATTCTGAATGAATCACTCTGGACTGTGCAATGCTGACAGCTCCATTCTGAATGAATTAATTAATCATTTATTCTATAAGGAGTCTGTTAATACATGCCTTCAATAATCAATAATATATTCTATAAGGAGTCTGTTAATACATGTCTTTAATAATCAGTAATATATTCTATGAGGAGCCTGTTAATACATGTCTTTAATAATCAATAATATATTCTATGAGGAGTCTGTTAATACATGTCTTTAATAATCAGTAATATATTCTATGAGGAGTCTGTTAATACATGTCTTTAATAATCAATAATATATTCTATAAGGAATCTGTTAATACACGTCTTTAATAATCAATACTGCATGAGTGTAATGATCGTGGGTCAGTGTGTGGCCACTCACAAGGTATTCTCATGCCACATGTGGTCCTTGGGGCTGCTTATTGAGTAGCAGGCTCTTCAGTGTTCTCTGGAATGCCAGTGCTAACTTCTTGTTTTTGTGTCTCTGTGTTTCTACTCCAGTTCACACTTACCATAACATGGGTGGCTGTGAGCTGCATGATGACGGGACCAGGCGGTCATATTCGTCTCACGCGTATGATGGGAAGGATTTTATTAGTATTGATGTGGAGACCATGACCTGGATCGCTGCTGTGCCGCAGGCTGTCTTCTATAAACGCAAGCGAGAAGCTCACACAGCCTGGCAACATAAGACTTCTGACTATTATCAAAAGGTGTGTTTCCAGTTGCTGGAGTGGTGTGTCCAGTACGGGGTGGGAACCCTGCAGAGGAAAGGTACAGAACAACCTCATACAGTATTCCTGTTGAACATCCTGAACAAAACCTTTTGAAAACAAATACATCTGAACCACTGTATTCTGATGTTATGTTAAGATGACTGGAAACAAGACACTGTACTAGCCAAACATTTTAATAAATTGATTATGTAACAAGATTAATCAACTTGATTCATAACTCGATTTACTTAATATTGTAACCTATTGAGAGCTTCAAATTAGTCACAAAACTTATTCATTATGGACATCACTCGGATTTTTTAATGAATGGCCGAGAGCGATTTGGGGATGCTGTTTGTGCATAGCGATGATTTCTTTTCAGAGTTCCAAGCAGTAGTTATATCATATGTAATAAACTAGAACATTAATATTATGAGTCAAATATCTAGAAAATCTCACTATACAGTACAGACCATTGTAAATCGAGGCTGTGTTTATTGTGTATTGCCAGTGTCGCATGTACAGTTGTAATTGATCTATTAGAATACAGTACAGACCATTGTAAATCGAGGCTGTGTTTATTGTGTATTGCCAGTGTCGCATGTACAGTTGTAATTGATCTATTAGAATACAGTACAGACCATTGTAAATCGAGGCTGTGTTTATTGGGTATTGCCAGTGTCGCATGTACAGTTGTAATTGATCTATTAGAATACAGTACAGACCATTGTAAATCGAGGCTGTGTTTATTGGGTTTTGCCAGTGTCGCATGTACAGTTGTAATTGATCTATTAGAATACAGTGAATTAGCAGTACAGCTATGGTCAAAAGTTTTTGCATCTCCCTATATAATTAAATCATTTTGCTTCATAGAGTCCAATGAAGCCTGCTGAATAATGTTACGTTAACATACTGAATTACACACTGCTTTGTAGTTTTCCATACAGTCTGTGATATCGCTCTGTAGTTTTTGATGATGTTAATAAAACACGGCAGGAAGGTGGAACGCTTTCGCAAATCAGACTGTCCAGTTCTGTTCGGTCTCTCGAAATGACGCCTTTAGTACCCGGCAGTGCAATCACACGACCTTAACACTGACCTATTGCCAGAGCGCTCGCTCTGCGTCCCGTCTCCACAGAGACAATCTGTCATTTGTGTTTTGATTGACAGTCTGACAGTACTGCCTTGCTACGGTTTATTTTTCCAATCCCAGTAGAGTAGACAGTCGGCAGCTACATATTTTTTATGTCTAGTCACTAAAGCGGGCTCTGAAGAAAAAAAAAAAAAAGAAATGGACTGGGGGCTGCCGGGCACCGGCCCTGCTGTTGAATGACACTCAGTGTCTAAATAAACAGACACACCTGGGGTTCTATGTATCATTGTATTCTCATTCCAGCATAGACGCAAGGGGTTCTATGTATCATTGTATTCTCATTCCAGCATAGACACAAGGGGTTCTATGTATCATTGTATTCTCATTCCAGCATAGACACAAGGGGTTCTATGTATCATTGTATTCTCATTCCAGCATAGACACAAGGGGTTCTATGTATCATTGTATTCTCATTCCAGCATAGACACAAGGGGTTCTATGTATCATTGTATTCTCGTTCCAGCATAGACACAAGGGGTTCTATGTATCATTGTATTCTCGTTCCAGCATAGACACAAGGGGTTCTATGTATCATTGTATTCTCGTTCCAGCATAGACACAAGGGGTTCTATGTATCATTGTATTCTCGTTCCAGCATAGACACAAGGGGTTCTATGTATCATTGTATTCTCGTTCCAGCATAGACACAAGGGGTTCTATGTATCATTGTATTCTCGTTCCAGCATAGACACAAGGGGTTCTATGTATCATTGTATTCTCGTTCCAGCATAGACACAAGGGGTTCTATGTATCATTGTATTCTCGTTCCAGCATAGACACAAGGGGTTCTATGTATCATTGTATTCTCGTTCCAGCATAGACACAAGGGGTTCTATGTATCATTGTATTCTCGTTCCAGCATAGACACAAGGGGTTCTATGTATCATTGTATTCTCATTCCAGCATAGACACAAGGGGTTCTATGTATCATTGTATTCTCATTCCAGCATAGACACAAGGGGTTCTATGTATCATTGTATTCTCATTTCAGCATAGACACAAGGGGTTCTATGTATCATTGTATTCTCATTCATTTCATTTTCAACCTCCACAGCACAGCCTGTGATGTATTATGTGTTTTCATTTTGTCAGCTTCTTTCTAAAGTTCTCATTGTCAGACTCGTTAAACATAATTTACATGTGAAGTTTCGTTCATCTTACTTGCATATGGATTTATGGGTTTTCGTTGTGTACCGTGATGTAGGATGTGCTTTTCTACCGTAAAGAGAGAATGTGAGCATGCTTGCGATTCCTGCTCCAGACAAAATTGGCACGCTCACATGGGATTAAAGATAGGCACGCTCACATGGGATTAAAGAAAGGATAGGCACACTCACATGGGATTAAAGAAAGGATAGGCACACTCACATGGGATTAAAGAAAGGATAGGCACACTCACATGGGATTAAAGAAAGGATAGGCACACTCACATGGGATTAAAAAAAGGATAGGCACACTCACATGGGATTAAAGAAAGGATAGGCACACTCACATGGGATTAAAGAAAGGATAGGCACGCTCACATGGGATTAAAGAAAAGATAGGCACGCTCACATGGGATTAAAGAAAAGAGAGCCATTTTTTCCCCCATCGTGTTGCCAATTGCAAATGAAAAGACGTAATGTACATTCAGAAAGGAATACTATTATAATCACCCTTTATTATAATCGCATAGCTTGACCCAAGTAAAAAAAAATACAAAAAATCCCAGCTATGAATGATCAGCAAAGAAAAAAGCCTATATAAAATGCTCAGAGAAGTTATCTAATTAAATTCGAAGAGGCTTTCTCATTGTTATTGATTCGTACTGACAAAATACTTAAATTGAAAATAAAGTAAGTCATGAAATATCATCTTGCAATGAACAGGTTCCTACGATGCCTTGTGCGATGTACTGCATATTTCAAACTTTGCTTCGTATCAAATTAACTTTATACTGGGCTTGTTTGTATCTCAATATCTCATAAGGAGCTCAAAGCGACCCACGAACACATATGAGTGAGTCTCAACGGGGCTGACGGACCATCCTGTAGTGTACTAACTGTCTAGAGTGCAGAAAATATCCACCGTGTTCATAGTGCTGTATTGGGGCATAAGGTTTTAAACTTGTGTGCAAACTCCATTGCCCAACATGCACACTCTGATCGTAAATTTATTTTCGTTTAGGTAAAAGCCTATGCCAGTCTGTTGCTGGCGCAGCTGGTGGTAACTGGTCATGTTTCTCACATACATAAGATTTTCATGGTTACAGTTTGTTTGATTTATTTCCATTAAATTTAAATAATAAAAAATAAGTCCATATTATGGCTGCACGATTTGGATAAAATATCTAATTGCGATTTTTTGGCCAGATATTGCAATCGTGATTATGAATTGCGATTTTCAGACACTTGGGTGAAAACTTCAAAAATGCAATCAGACATGGTTAAAACAGGTGTCAGGGTAGAGAACATCGCTCCTAAAATTAGATCATAGGAATAAATACATGCTGTGCTAACTGAATACAAAACCAAATCTTTTCCAACATTGTTTTATTGAATTTCTGAACATCAAAATAATGTCCACCAGCTCCTGGTTAGTCCAACGTTTGTTTTGACTGCCCCTGAACTTCAGAGAATATCACGGACATTTGCAGAGCTTTTTGAGATGTTATAGTAATAAAATAATGACTTGGATCACATTATTGACAAGTTTCGTGATAAAACGAGTGATCAGGAGATGATTTATCGGTATGCACGACTATTATTATTATTATTATTTATTTATTGGCATATGTGAAAAAAAGGGTGGGGCGGGGCTGGAGATGCAGTACTGAGAGTACTGTTGATATGCAGTGCCTTTTAAACCTGTTTTACTGTGAAAAAAATACTTTTAAACAGCGCTTCTAAAATAAACTGTGCGTGAAAGTAAATTTAACCTGACGCGCCTGACACGCGCTGAATAAATGGACCCAAGGGGTTTAAACATTAATTAATTAATAACATTATGAGTTCCTATTTTCTATTACTATTATGAGTTGAGTTCTTAAATAACCTAAGATAATATTATTCAGGCAGCCATAGGCTGCAGATGGAATAGGACGCTTATGATTGTGTAATTATGTATGAGTAGGCTCAATTATTATAATTGAAATTATAAAAGTGCCTTAAAAACATGTAGCCTAACACTTACCGATTGAAAGCTGCAGTCTGTGGTCAAAACATTGGAGCCTGGTCCAGTCATTCAACGCGATAGCCTTGACCACGTTTGCCCCGTTATCAGTAGTGATGCAAACTTGCTTCTCCTCTTTCAGGCCCCAGGTGGCTAAAGCCTCTCTCATTGAATAAATTAGTTGTGTTGCCTCTAGTTGTCGCAACAACTCGGAGGCACTTTTTGCACAAGACTTGCGTTTGGGTAGCATCAGTTGGTTTGAAGCTGAAATACTGCCATACGACAGAGGATGCGCCCTTCTTGGCCACCAAATCAACGCTCTCCTCAGCAGCACTCATTTTTCCGACAAGCCCTTTCTCTTTGCTCCTCATCATCAGCGTCTAAAAGCGCGCTCTGTGGGGACGCTTGTGATTGGTTAGCATGTGCATGCCACGCAGAGAGTGAGAGAGCCCGCTTGTGATTGGTCAGCACCCTCTGTGCATGTAGACACTGAATGAATGGAGTCTAGCGCATTTCATTGGAGGAGGTACCGTAGCCTAGTTTTTGTTGTTTTAACGGAGAGTCAAAGAAAGGAGAAAATCGCAGCCTCTTGCGATATGGATATTGCACATGTCAATATCGCAATTTCGATCAGAATTCGATTAATTGTGCAGCCCTAGTCCTTATATAAAGTCAAATTGAAGCTTAACTGACCCTCTATGTGTTGCTGCTCAATCTCAACATGCAAACACTGCATTAATAAATGAACCTGCAGGGGGTGAAATCAGACCTTGTTTGTTTAAACCACAATGACACACCTGGATTTACACGGTATGGGATTTACACACGCTTTCAACTACATGAAGACCCTGCTGCCTGCTTATGTCAGAAGAGATCTCACAAGCAGCTATATAAAGTTTCAACATGACAAAGATACAGTGATATTCCTAATAAGAGTTCATATGGCAGAGATACAGTGATATTCCTAATAGAGTTGATATGACAGAGATACAGTGATATTCCTAATAGAGTTGATGTGACAGAGATACAGTGGTATTCCTAATAGAGTTGATATGGCAGAGATACAGTGATATTCCTAATAGAGTTGATATGACAGATACAGTGATATTCCTAATAGAGTTGATATGACAGAGATACAGTGATATTCCTAACAGAGTTGATGTGACAGAGATACAGTGATATTCCTAGTAGAGTTGATATGTCAGAGATACAGTGATATTCCTAATAGAGTTGATATGGCAGAGATACAGTGATATTCCTAATAGAGTTGATATGACAGAGATACAGTGATATTCCTAATAGAGTTGATATGGTGACCTGCCTGTGCTGTATGCAGCTTCTGAGAAGAAAAATAAAAGGAAGTGAAAAATTCCCCTTACAGTTTGTAACTATAATCTATATTTTGTATTTGTTATTGTCTGTTGTTCAAATGCAGTTGTATCCTGCGTGGTTCTGCAGGAAGGGGGAGATCTGCCTGTCAATCATGGCAATGACACGGAGAGGTTGGGAGGAAGGTGTGTTGGCCGAGGGGACGTGTGTAGCGATAGGGGAACCTTGGCCATCCCAGTGTATAGTGCACAGCAAAGCGAAGGACGGAGACCCGAGCTGACCGGCATAGCAGCAGTGGGGACACTGCGTAAGCAGCACTTTTGTTTTGCAGTTTTATTTTCCCTTTTTCATTTCGCCTTTGGTTTTCATTCTTATTTTTGAGCAGCTGAGAGTGCGCCTGCATTTGCCTGTGTTGGTAACCTGATTACCGTTGCCGAGGAAAGCGCGGGAATCTGCAGGAACGGACGTCATTTGCCACGTGACAGGGTTCTACCCCCGAGAGGTTGAGGTGAACTGGATCAGAGACAGTGAGGCTCTGCTGGAGGAGGGGGTGTGGAGTGGAGAGGTGCTACCCAATGAGGACAGAACCTACCAGCTGAGAAAGACCCTGACAGTGAGTCCTGAGGACCAGAAGAAACACAGCTACTCCTGCCAGGTGGACCACGCCAGTCTGGATGAGAAGATGGATGTGAAATGGGGTAAGAGAGAGAGAGAGACCCTGGTACTGAAATAGACTGTGTGAGCGGGGTGGGAGGGAGGCTGTACCTGAGACCCTGCTACTGAAATAGACTGTGAGCAGGGAGGGAGGGAGGGAGGCTGTACCTGAAGTATACAATGAGAAATCACAAACACTACAGCCACTCTCTTCAATTCAAAAGCTTTTTATTGCAACAGGGATTTCCCAGCTGAAGTTCCTTCCTGATAGCACTTCACACCATTCATTTCAATGGGGATTGTAGAGGAGAGCACACTATTCATTTCAATAGGGATTGTAGAGGGGATCACACCATTCATTTCAATAGGGATTGTAGAGAGGATCACACCATTCATTTCAATAGGGATTGTAGAGGGGATCACACCATTCGTTTCAATGGGGATTGTAGAGAGGAGCACACCATTCATTTCAATAGAGATTTGGTCGGGACCCGTAAATCATGCTGAATTAACCAGAATGCTGGTTTGTAGAAGGGCCGGATTAGACTGGTTTTACTGGAAATGCTAAATGACTGTGATAAACTTTCACAGCACTGGTATTACTGTGCTTTAAATAGAGCCTGATTCCTGCTGCAGGGATGTGGGTCATTATCTTCACTGATTGCTTTTGCTAAATTATTAGTTTATTTAGCAGACGTCTTTATCGTCTTTAGGTGACTTACAGAGACTAGAGTGTGTGAACTATGCATCAGCTGCAGAGTCACTTACAATTACGTCTCACCCGAAAGACAGAGCACAAGGAGGTTAAGTGACTTGCTCAGGGTCACACAGTGAATCAGTGACTGAGGTGGGATTTGAACCGGGGACCTCCTGGTTACAAGCCCTTTTCTTTAACCACTGGACCACACAGCCTCCTAAACAGTCTCCGGTGTGTTTGCAGTTCCGGAGGCTGCTCTCAACATGGGGTTTGTTGCTGCTGGTGTGCTGGCTGCTCTGGGTCTGACCATCGCAGTGATCATAGGAGCTCGCATCTGGAAGAAAAGAGCATCAGGTGAGAGAGAGGGAGGCGGGGTTAAGAGCTGCTTCATTAATGCTGCATTTCTAATTCCTTTATGAATTGTGTTCTGTATGTACAGAATAGACATGATGGAGACATGAAATATACAGTACTGTGCAAAAGTTTTAGGCAGGCGTGAAAAAATGCTGTAAAGTAAGAATGCTTTCAAAAATAGACATGTTAATAGATTATATTTATCAATTAACTAAATGCAAAGTGAGTGAACAGAAGAAAAATCAAATCCATATTTGGTGTGACCACCCTTTGCCTTCAAAACAATATCAATTCTTCTAGGTACACTTGCACAAAGTCAGGGATTTTGTAGGCATATAGTCAGGTGTATGATTAAACAATTATACCAAACAGGTGCTAATGATCATCAATTCAATATGTAGGTTGAAACACAATCATTAACTGAAACAGAAACAGCTGTGTAGGAGGAATAAAACTGGGTGAGGAACAGCCAAACTCAGCTAACAAGGTGAGGTTGCTGAAGACAGTTTACTGTCAAAAGTCATACACCATGGCAAGACTGAGCACAGCAACAAGACACAAGGTAGTTATACTGCATCAGCAAGGTCTCTCCCAGGCAGAAATTTCAAGGCAGACAGGGGTTTCCAGATGTGCTGTCCAAGCTCTTTGAAGAAGCACAAAGAAACGGGCAACGTTGAGGACCGTAGACGCAGTGGTCGGCCAAGGAAACTTACTGCAGCAGATGAAAGACACATCATGCTTACTTCCTTCGCGAATCGGAAGATGTCCAGCAGTGCCATCAGCTCAGAACTGGCAGAAAACAGTGGGACCCTGGTACACCCATCTACTGTCCGGAGAAGTCTGGTCAGAAGTGGCCTTCATGGAAGACTTGCGGCCAAAAAGCCATACCTCCGACGTGGAAACAAGGCCAAGCGACTCAACTATGCACGAAAACACAGGAACCGGGGTGCAGAAAAATGGCAGCAGGCGCTCTGGACTGATGAGTCAAAATTTGAAATATTTGGCTGTAGCAGAAGGCAGTTTGTTCGCCGAAGGGCTGGAGAGCGTACACGAATGAGTGTCTGCAGGCAACAGTGAAGCATGGTGGAGGTTCCTTGCAAGTTTGGGGATGCATTTCTGCAAATGGAGTTGGGGATTTGGTCAGAATTAATGGTCTCCTCAATGCTGAGTACAGGCAGATACTTATCCATCATGCAATACCATCAGGGAGGCATCTGATTGGCCCCAAATTTATTCTGCAGCATGACAACGACCCCAAACATACAGCGAAAGTCATTAAGAACTATCTTCAGCGTAAAGAAGAACAAGGAGTCCTGGAAGTGATGGTATGGCCCCCACAGAGCCCTGATCTCAACATCATCGAGTATGTCTGGGATTACATGAAGAGAGAGAAGCAACTGAGGCTGCCTAAATCCACGGAAGAACTGTGGTTAGTTCTCCAAGATGTTTGGGCCAACTTACCTGTCGAGTTCCTTCAAAAACTGTGTTCAAGTGTACCTAGAAGAATTGATGCTTGATGCTGTTTTGAAGGCAAAGGGTGGTCACACCAAATATGGATTTGATTTAGATTTTTCTTCTGTTCACTCACTTTGCATTTAGTTAATTGATAAATATAATCTATTAACATGTCTATTTTTGAAAGCATTCTTACTTTATAGCATTTTTTCACACCTGCCTAAAACTTTTGCACAGTACTGTATATATTTATGAGATTAACATGAACAAACTCCCATTTCTAGATTACCACAGTCTTTTAATGCCCTGGTCTCTCCTGCAGTAAATGTGTAAAAGGTGCCTGTACTAGTCTTTGCACTGGGCTGCTGATTCCTTCATGTAGGAATCTGAAGAGATGTCTTCCACAGTCGTCTCTGGGCTCAGCTTTCAGCTGGCCTTAAAGTTTAGGTTCTGAATAAACTACTGCCAGCACTGGGGCAGTGAGGATGGATAGAGCCCTAACTCCTGAAACAGCTACCCAAGGATTTGAACCACTGATGGCACTCCAGATTTGCAGAGTACTGGAAACGTTACCCAACATGAGTTTAACACACATGCTATGCTCTTGGAAAACAACATGATGATAATGTGTGCTTATAAGCTCAAGGGGACTCTTCCAGGTGCCGATAAGGACATGAATCTAGCATTTTAGAAGTGTTTTACAACAAGAACCCACACATCAGCGACACAGAGGCTGAATGCAACATATAGCTAGACCTACTGTACATTCTCTCAGTCTTTATCTCATTGCAGTCGGTTGAACTCAAGGACACCTGGATATTTTGGGAGGCCCTGGACAGGGACACTGACCCACAGTTTCAGGGCAGTCCTGTCCAAAGCTGGACGGGTCACCCTGGTCACTAAAGCAGAAATGACTCGAGCCCCCAGTCATGACTTTACTTGGGATACTAATTTTGTTCTTTTAATGCATGAAAAATAAAAATTGCACATGAAGGAGAGTAACTGGCAGAATCTTCAGAAAAATATCTGCTGTGGTTTTAGTGAGTTTCTGTGTGATTTTAGGGAGTGCTTTTAGCAATGAATCTCAACAGGGTCCTATAGTTGTATAAAGCAGGGCTGGGTGCAGGGAAAGTGAATCCAGCCCTGGCATGTGCGCTCTAATAACATGAGTGCAATCACAACCTTCTCCAGTGTGTGGGATAATGACAATACATTTCTCAATGATATGAAGCTGCTGATAGATTCACTTGTAAATACAGTAACCCTGAGTTTTGTATTCAATAATTGAATTCAATAATTACAATTTAAAAGACGACTCTGAATTTGTTATAGGGGTTAGAATGCAGTTCTTTCAATACTGTTCTTGTGAACAATTTAACTTGCGCTACAGGAAAACCGATCTGTAGAAACTGCCTGTACCTTCTTAATATCTTTCCTATGGTTCAGAGTTGTAATATATGTGTTTCTGCAGAGCTGTCTCTACCTGGTTTGCTCTGCTTTTAGGAGCTCATTGTTTTCTATGGTTCAGAGTTGTAATATATGTGTTTCTGCAGAGCTGTCTCTACCTGGTTTGCTCTGCTTTTAGGAGCTCATTGTTTTCTATGGTTCAGAGTTGTAATATATGTGTTTCTGCAGAGCTGTCTCTACCTGGTTTGCTCTGCTTTTAGGAGCTCATTGTTTTCTATGGTTCAGAGTTGTAATATATGTGTTTCTGCAGAGCTGTCTCTACCTGGTTTGCTCTGCTTTTAGGAGCTCATTGTTTTCTATGGTTCAGAGTTGTAATATATGTGTTTCTGCAGAGCTGTCTCAACCTGGTTTGCTCTGCTTTTAGGAGCTCATTGTTTTCTATGGTTCAGAGTTGTAATATATGTGTTTCTGCAGAGCTGTCTCTACCTGGTTTGCTCTGCTTTTAGGAGCTCATTGTTTTCTATGGTTCAGAGTTGTAATACATGTGTTTCTGCAGAGCTGTCTCTACCTGGTTTGCTCTGCTTTAGGAGCTCATTGTTTTCTATGGTTCAGAGTTGTAATATATGTGTTTCTGCAGAGCTGTCTCTAACTGGTTTGCTCTGCTTTTAGGAGCTCATTGTTTTCTAATGCCACACCTGCTAGATACTAAACTACAGTAACATTCAAATATAAACCCAAGTGAGAAGGGCTTTAAAGGCTCTTCTATGAAAGATCTCCTCATTCCTGGTGTCTGCTTTTATTGATTTTATTATTATTATTATTTCAGCAAAGGAACAAAGTGATGCTTCATCCAACTCATCCAACTCCACCAACGGCGACAGGTAAAGATACATTTTCATGCACTTTTAATAACTATTTGTTCTGTTCTTTTTCTAAATCAATCACTCATTACCCCAGAAAGATGTATTAAAGACAGCACTGCTTACATTTCAAAATATGTACTGTTTTTGTTCAATTGAATGGAGAGATTTTTAAAGTTCTGTACTTGAATGCACAGTATTCTCTTGAGAATCAGCTATAGCCTATACTTTGCCATTTTTTTTGAGATTGGTACTGTGGCCTATGGTTTGCTATTTAAGTTGACAGTTGCCTGACTCTTCTGAGCTACATGAAATTTTGTGTTTCCTGTGAGTCTCTCATGAATAACGGACGCCAGTCAAAAGTACGCTTGTGGGTCCCCTTCTTAATCAAATGTGATGATTGTAAATCTATTCTCATGTTTCATGTGACATCTTCCCACTAAACTTGAGAAAGATGATAACAGCTTGTGAAAATTGGAACTGCATGTAAACCTGGCCAGTGACGTGCACTGATACTCCAGCATTGTCTTGATAGGACAGAGCACAGCACACCAACAAGGAGGGTAGAGTTCAGAGGAGAGCCTGAGAGCGCTCCTGCTTCTCACATTCCTGCTGCACTCAGTCCTGGGGACACTCAGAGCTGAGCTGCTTCACAGAACTGGGATCATTCCTTTCAGTGTCTTTCATCTCGTCTCTTTTGGCCACTGCTAAAGTGCAGGGATGTGTTATACATTTCTATGTTACTGAGACTAAAATCTGTGTTTGACACTTCTGACTGATCTCATCTGTTTTAATCCCATCACAGTTTATACATTATTGGGTACAATTTTCATTCTGTTCACAGTAGAGTAAAATGAGCCTCCATCTTTTGTAAGGATGAAACGGTGTGACTGTAACAGAGGTGCAGGGAGCAGCAGTTAGGATTTTGAGTTGTTTCTTGCTAGTTTTGAGGGTGCAAACACAAACACAGACTGGCTCCATTGTGCTTTTCTCACCCATGTGCTTTACTAACCACAGTCTCTTTGTTCCATGTCTGTATTGTTCCAGGTGTGACTCCATTGCAGAGAAGCTGATGACACAGACAGAATAAACGACTCAGCTGAGGCTTCATCTTTTACACTTCATTGTGCCCGACATTACCACACAGAGCGATCGCACAAACCAATAGACAAGGAAGCTGTGTGGCAGCCATCTGTGTCAAATTAAGAATGTGAAGTCATTTATAGAATTATTTTATCTTTGATTATTAATGATTAGAAAACGATTCAGTCCAGTCAGCCAATCAGCTTCCAGCTCTAGCGGGCTCTAATAGACGGTAGATGCCTGCTGTGAATCAAACTTCAAATCAATCCGCGTGAATACTGTCTTTTTAACATTACACGCCTGCTAACAGCTAAACACTACAAACTACAAACTACCTCGAATCTGTTTATGTAAATGTTGATTTATTTGGGCATGTATCAATACCGGAGTGGGTAAATTTACCATCCTCACCTACAACACCTATCCTCAGCTGGATGCTCCAAACAAGACTCAAAACCAACCAATCAAGCAGTGAATCCTGTTCCTGTCACTCCTGCCCAGCCAATCCACTCCGTCAGCTCAAACGACTCTCCAATAACAAGCAGGTCAGACTCCATCGTACACACACTGTTCAGTAATTGCTCTGCTCATTTCTCAGACAATCTCCAGATTATACAGTTAATAAAAAAGTAAAAACAATTTGTTAAATAAAAACTCATTGTTTTTCTGTTTATATGTATGTCATCCTTGTTTTCTATTTAAACTGTTCGGGACTATTTTCTTTGAACGTCTTTACTCAGCGGACAGGTACCCGAGGAATCATTACAAGTTCAAGGTAAATCTAGGTGTTAAGGTTCAAGGTAAATCTAGGTGTTTTTTTTTAATAAAACAATGGTAAAAAACTGTTTTCTAATAGTGACAGTGCCCTCTCGATGATGGCTGTACCATGTGATAGTTGACCTTGACTTTCGTTAGCTCTCTCGCCTTCGTCTCGGGACGCATAACTCCCGTCGCGGTCGACTATCACACAGTAGAGCCATCATCGACGGGCACTATCGCTTAATTACTGTGCAGCTATGGGCTTGAGATGTACACATAGTCCCCACGGAAATCTACAGTAAAAATTCTTAAAATCTGTAAAGAGAAAAATGTATGATCTGCAAATAATTTGTCCAATTCTGCGGCAGTGACTTTTCAATGAAGAATTGTGTTAATGAGTGTTAATAAGTAAGAAAGCGAGTCACAGTTAGGTGAGGAAGCAGTAACCCTGGACAGGGTGTGCAGTCACACACAGGCCTGTCTTACACACGCCAAAATGATACATCGCTGCTGATTCCTCCCTAGCCGTGCATAAGCACAGTCATGTGACCGAGGGAGAATGTATGAGAGCCCCGATGATCTAAATTCACTGGAGAAATATATAATAATGTATGAGAGCCCCAATGATCTAAATTCACTGGAGAAATATATAATAATGTGTGAGAGCCCCGATGGTCTAAATTCACTGGAGAAATATATAATGAAGTGTCCAAAGAATCTGCCAACTTTCCGTCTTTATCCATGAACCACATTAGAGCCAGCCAATGACAGCGATCAAATATCTGGTATATTTGCAGGCCATCAGGAAAACATAACATCAGTAACATGATGGCAAAGATGAGTGTTGCTGCAGGTTTGAGCCGTCACAACACACATCATTCTATTAGGTCCACAGCAATCCAGTTATTCAACAACGCTTTACAAAGCAGGTAAGTAATGTCTGTGACTGTCAGTGTGACTGTCAGTGTGAAAGCAGACTACCATCAACAAAGAGCAGCACAAAACCTGCTCACACACTGTGTGCTGCAGGAGACGATCGAAGAGAGAAGAGATCATAAACCCTAACCCTACCATCAACAAAGAGCAGCACAAAACCTGCTCACACACTCTGTGTGCTGCAGGAGACGGTCGAAGAGAGAAGAGATCATAAACCCTAACCCTACCATCAACAAAGAGCAGCACAAAACCTGCTCACACACTCTGTGTGCTGCAGGAGACGATCAAAGAGAGAAGAGATCATAAACCCTAACCCTACCATCAACAAAGAGCAGCACAAAACCTGCTCACACACTGTGTGTGTTGCAGGAGACGGTCGAAGAGAGAAGAGAAGAGATCATAAACCCTAACTCTACCATCAACAAAGAGCAGCACAAAACCTGCTCACACACTCTGTGTGCTGCAGGAGACGATCGAAGAGAGAAGAGATCATAAACCCTAACCCTACCATCAACAAAGAGCAGCACAAAACCTGCTCACACACTCTGTGTGCTGCAGGAGACGATCGAAGAGAGAAGAGATCATAAACCCTAACCCTACCATCAACAAAGAGCAGCACAAAACCTGCTCACACACTCTGTGTGCTGCAGGAGACGATCAAAGAGAGAAGAGATCATAAACCCTAACCCTACCATCAACAAAGAGCAGCACAAAACCTGCTCACACACTGTGTGTGTTGCAGGAGACGGTCGAAGAGAGAAGAGAAGAGATCATAAACCCTAACTCTACCATCAACAAAGAGCAGCACAAAACCTGCTCACACACTCTGTGTGCTGCAGGAGACGATCAAAGAGAGAAGAGATCATAAACCCTAACCCTACCATCAACAAAGAGCAGCACAAAACCTGCTCACACACTCTGTGTGCTGCAGGAGACGGTCGAAGAGAGAAGAGAAGAGATCATAAACCCTAACTCTACCATCAACAAAGAGCAGCACAAAACCTGCTCACACACTCTGTGTGCTGCAGGAGACGATCGAAGAGAGAAGAGATCATAAACCCTAACCCTACCATCAACAAAGAGCAGCACAAAACCTGCTCACACACTCTGTGTGCTGCAGGAGACGGTCGAAGAGAGAAGAGATCATAAACCCTAACCCTACCATCAACAAAGAGCAGCACAAAACCTGCTCACACACTCTGTGTGCTGCAGGAGACGATCAAAGAGAGAAGAGATCATAAACCCTAACCCTACCATCAACAAAGAGCAGCACAAAACCTGCTCACACACTGTGTGTGCTGCAGGAGACGATCAAAGAGAGAAGAGAAGAGATCATAAACCCTAACCCTACCATCAACAAAGAGCAGCACAAAACCTGCTCACACACTGTGTGTGCTGCAGGAGACGGTCGAAGAGAGAAGAGAAGAGCTCATAAACCCTAACCCTACCATCAACAAAGAGCAGCACAAAACCTGCTCACACACTCTGTGTGCTGCAGGAGACGATCCATCAGCATCTTCAGCAAGCAGCACCACTTCCATCTACTGTCCAATTACAAGACAACTTCCCAGAAGCACTTTAATAACTGCTCAATATCTGGAAATATTCAACCCAATTACCAAGGAAAACACTAATAATAATTAACACTGTATTTGTTCTCAGTTTATTCAAATAAAAGTATACAGTTTTAAAAGCGCTGTTTTGTATTTTATAGAGAAGCTCATAGACAATGCTGTTATAATGGAGGACAGTATTTTGTAGAACATTCAATTTAGAGTGCTTATGTGGAAGAATACATAAAAAATAATACATTTAAAATAAATAGAAATGATAACTGTGCTGTAACATTGAAGTATAAAAGCAATAAGACCCTCCACATGAGGCATTACCAGACATTAAGGACCGTTTGGATGTGATAGCGATTACCCAAACGGTCTATAATGCCTGGTGATGCCCTCTGAATCAGGACTCATTGCTTATTTATATTAGGTTGTGCAGTATATATAATAAAGTTGCTTCTACTCCTAAAGAGCAGTTAACCAAAATAAATATACAAGAGTCAACTGAAAGCTGCTTCATACAGATAAGTCTTAAGCGCTCTGACCTAAATGATGCAAATTCTGGACACTACCAACTGACCATCTGTAGAGGAGCGCAGTGGACAAGGTGAGCAGCGAGTCCTGGACAATACCAATTGACCATCTGTAGAGGAGCGCAGTGGACAAGGTGAGCAGCGAGTCCTGGACAATACCAACTGACCATCTGTAGAGGACCGCAGTGGACAAGGAGCCTGGCAGGGAGTAATCAACTCTGAGAAATAGAAAAGACCTTTGCCAAGAGGCAATTAGAAAACAAATGTAACAGTCTGATGCACGGGGAATCTTGTTTTCCAAATGTTCAACCATTCACATTGGTGTTTGTGGAAAGCACTATTAGATTTCAACATAATAAAAAAAAGTTTACATGAATGGAGCTTTCTTTGTTTTGTCAACAGGAATGTAACAGTTTAAACAACTTTCCTAAAGAGACGTGTGTTCCTGACTGAGACTGTGTGGAACGTCTTGGAACATTTAGGGCTCTATTCTGAGGGTTCTGCACCAGTCTAACATGAACTCCAATGTTATAATGAAGCTGAAAAACACCTGAACATTTCTACCAAACTTCATTACCAAACTATACTAGTGTATGAGTAGTTTATGAGGGCTTTTTAATTAGACTGCAGCAACATGCTGTGACAATATAGTAGACCACTTAATCTAGCATCAGAAACTGGTATAGGGGTCAATTAAGTAGATATACGGGGGCATGTGATAAAGAGAGAACGAATCGAAGCTGTAAATCTCCCTCCTGACCAGAAGGGGCGCTGTGTAAAGTTGGTAGTACACTTCCCCACAGACGGGTCGACTCGACTGTGGGCGTAAACAGGAAGTCGTCCATCTTGGAGGAAGAGCGTAGCAGCAAGTACTCAAAGCGATTCCCATGTGATCAGCTGCGGGCCAGGCAGTGATTGGTTACACCGGGGCGCCGGGCTGATTGCAGGGAGGAGTTGGGCAGTACAAAGAAGACACAGCTACGGGAGTACAGCCCCTTGAACTGAAGCGTAACACACGGCCGGAGCCGGTAGTGTTTGTTGTTTTGTTACGTGTTGTTTTTGTGTTTTATAGGAGAGGAGTGAGCGTCCAGGAGCTGTCACTTCAGAGCCAGCATTAATCTCTGAGTCCTTCCTTTCACAGCACAACACACACCACGATCCCCGGGGTTGAGCATATACAAAACCATTTCAAATCTTTTATTTTTTATTTTTATTACCTTTATGCACATCGTCTTACAAAAACAGCACGCCCTCCCTATAGCACTATTAGTAATTTCCACTTTCTTCTCCTTCCTCCATATCTGTGGGTCCCGTCTATATCATTAGGTAACCAGAAGTTCCTTAGTTACAGATATACCAGCATTTTTGGAGGTTACACACAGCACTGTCCACGGTGAATTTCTTTAGAATTGGGTATGATAATTATGCAGTCCTTTCCTTGACATTTCTCAGCGATTATTCTGGTGATCATAAAAGGAAGGAATCAATGAAGCGGCCAGACCGCTGCCCGGTGCAGAGGTAAAAGCTTCAGGCTAAGCCACAAGGTGAGCAGCGGCCCAAAGGGTTTGCTGCCACAGGTCCAGGGCCCCTCCCCAGGGAACCATCTGGAGGATTGGCATCAGTGCACTGCGGACATCCAGGTGCTTACTACCGTTCAGACCGGCTACTCACTGCAGTTCAAGCACCATCCCCCTCCCATTCGGGGCGTGACTGCATCAGTCGCGGACCCACAGGACGCCACTGTGGTGTCTCAGGAGGTAGCCGTTCTGCTGTAAAACAGGCTGCTCATATGGTACACCCCCTCCAGTTGGAGGACGGGTTCTACTCCCTGCAGTTGGAGGACGGGTTCTACTCCCTGCAGTTGGAGGACGGGTTCTACTCCCTGCAGTTGGAGGATGGGTTCTACTCCCTGGAGTTGGAGGACGGGTTCTACTCCATGCCCAAGCGGGATGGTGGCCTCAGACCAACCCTGGACCTCAGACAGGTCAACCTCTTCTGAGCTGAAGGAGGTTCAAAATGTTGACGATGCAACAGCTGTTGCAGTCGTTCAGGACAGACGATTGGTTCACCATGGTGCCTATTTCCGTATTCCGCTCAACAGAGCACTCATGGTATGATGGTCCAGAACTTCTGGGCTTGAGGGCAGCAGCTTCTGTCTTTTAAGACAGCATTTTTACTTTAACGAATCAGAGTATATATAGGTACTCCTTCAGTTTATTAAAACGCTTGATAACTGGATCAGGCAGCTACAGGCCACATCAGATCCTAGCTCATAGACAGTCTGGTCATTCCAGTGTCTTTACAAACTAACAGCATCAATTTTATATAGAAAAAATGGATACAAGTATGTCCTAAAGCCGCCAATATACCAACTCTCTATAACTAAGTATAATAAAAATCCTATTCCTATCACACACACACAGTATATAAGAGACACAAGCTAAACATAATGCTTACCAAATGATTATTAGTTCAGGTTTTCTAAGATTCAACGCCTCATTCAGGCAGATTCACAGAACAGCTCTGCAAGGGACGGACCAGCATTACGTCTCTGTTAACATAGTTTATGTGCCACACATTTTTCATTAGTGAGTAAGATACAAGCTTATAAAGAAAGGTGTTTTTTGGTATACACCTGCTCTGTCAATTAGTCCTTCCTTAGGTTCAAATATACTCTTTTTCTTTTTAGATAAGAACAGTAAAACTTGCTTTTTTCAATTTAAAGTTTGCCTTCAATTCTTGGCAACTTACAGTTAAGAATCCGAGGGGCACACAGACGATCTTTTTTAACATTAGATCATTGCCTGCTTCATTTTCTTGGTTCAAATCTTTATATCCTGTTCATAACCTGCTGCAATAGTTTTTCATCTGCAAGCTTTTTTGCAAGCTTCCCATCTTCAGGGACATCATGTTTCTATAGCGCTATTCATGACAGTAGCCAGTGGTCTACATGTTTCTATAGAGCTATTCATGACAGTAGCCAGTGGTCTACATGTTTCTATAGAGCTATTCATGACAGTAGCCAGTGGTCTACATGTTTCTATAGAGCTATTCATGACAGTAGCCAGTGGTCTACATGTTTCTATAGAGCTATTCATGACAGTAGCCAGTGGTCTACATGTTTCTATAGAGCTATTCATGACAGTAGCCAGTGGTCTACATGTTTCTATAGAGCTATTCATGACAGTAGCCAGTGGTCTACATGTTTCTATAGAGCTATTCATGACAGTAGCCAGTGGTGTACATGTTTCTATAGAGCTATTCATGATAGTAGCCAGTGATCTACATGTTTCTATAGAGCTATTCATGATAGTAGCCAGTGGTCTACATTGGTTTCCTTACGCACCCTTGAATAAATCTAATCTGGGCTCTAATAAAACAGTTTGCACAATATTTAACTTTTGTATACTACAAAGTCGGGTGAATGTAGTACCATGGGGGTCACACATACCAATCCTTCCCCGGGGCCCATGGCGGCTCTCGGCGTCCCTGGCCACACCTGTACGTCTCTGGTTTAATAAAGTAATTCTGAATTGAAGATCTGAAAATTCCTGCTTCAGCAGGAATTTTCTCTTTAGTTTTCGAACGACCTAAAACGGTTTGAAAATGGAAGTCGCCAGTGAGAACACAAAAGTTCTGGTTTTCTCAACGACTGAAAACACTTTTGGTTTTAATGTTTTACAAGATCTTCAATCTTACAGTGAGGACGAGAATGTAAGCCGATGAGTGAGAGAAACTGCACCTCGTGAGATACAGGCCTGTGCAGTCACATGACCAAACTCGTCATTGAACAACAGCGCGCAATGCACTGCACCTCCTTCCTTTATCAACGGAGAGGTGGAAACAAAACTTCCTGTGTTTAAAAGCTCAATAACGTATTATGTACTATTAACATATTAAATAGCAATTCATCCCCTTTATTTTGATGCCGTTCATGTCCCGATCTGACATAACAAAAGGAAAATAGAATATGGTACATGAGTACGGCGAGGGCACACCTTTCCGCTGTTGATGTGTAATGATTATATTTGTGTGAAATTGATAATTTTTTAAAATTATTATTTCAGCGTGTATAACAAATACAAACGTGAATCTATGTGTACATGTAGTACTTAATATACTTTATAAGGTGTAGTCGAGCTCAATTTTAGGAACAAGCACATTGTCAGTGTAAAGTAAGTGAATGTTCAAGGCTGTAGCCAGCTAAGGTAAAAAAAAAAAAAAATGTATCTAGGCTCTTTTACACGTTGCTGTGATGCAAAATAACATCATTTAATCCGTCGTTGTGTGCGTACATGAATCCCCAAGTCCCGCTGATATCTATACTGTGCTTTTCAACATCTTCACTGTCTCTTTACTTATGTAGAGTGATTGATGTGTGTAGAAGGCTACTGTCTTTCAATTTAATATCAATTTAATTTTTTCCCCGCTATTTTTTCTGTTATATAGTCCTAGGCTTAGGTCAAATAGGCTATTTTTTTTAATGCTGCGGGTTTTAGCCAATCAAATCAAAGTAGTAATTGTGATGCAATATTTGGGTGGGATCTTCCTCTCACACAACGAATCATGTGCAAGCCACGTTTGATTGACAGCTTGCAAGGCAGGTGATGCGGATCTGTTGAAAGTCCCAGACGGTTATTTGAATTTGCATTTCTAAAGTAAGTTAGTGGTAGTGCGGCGGTCAACATGGCAAAACAGATCTGCACACACTTTTAAGAATTTAGTAGAAAGGCTCGAGTGAACAGGATTAAGACAGCTGTGTGATTTTCTGGAGTGTCATGACTATAACTGCAAGCCCCGACGCTTTATCCTGTGTAATATGGAGTGGAGACGAGAGGATACTAACTAGGAAATGGGAAGTAACTGTCAGACTTTTATTGTTTTTAATAATTGCTTAAAATGTAATACTGTGTTCTCGCTGGTTTGGTGACGCTGCCTGTGCATTCACTGCGAATATTAAATACATTTATTTTCTGTCTACTTAAAACATTTTAAATGGTTTCCATGGGCGATATAGCGGTTGGGAGTGTTCCGTCTATAAACAGTTTTCCGTCTAAAAAATATTTTGGGAACTGAAATGAGTGTGTGTTTGGAATGTGTACTGTAGCAAGACACCAAAGAGTAAGTTAACAACCTTAGCTACATATATAGCCTTGTAGGCTATGTGTATATCTTCATTTTTGCTTGTGCAACTAAATAGATAAATTAACTAGACATAGGGACAGTTGGAGAATAGTTTAATAGTTTAATATCCAAGTATAAAAATACAATTTTACTGAAGCTAAATAAATTAAACCCCGACAAACGCGGGGCGTATCTGCGTGTTTACGTTGGTTACAGCCTCTCAGCGGCAGACCTAGAAGCATCCAAGATGGCGGACCGGAATCTCACTCAAATGCAGCCGTTGGCGGGTCTATTTCTGTATATGTCTATGAGTGTATGATGTTACAATTAATTAATCATTTGAAGGTATCTCTGGTTTTAAAACATAATTATTTCTACGTAGTATTAGAAATGTAAAGAAACACAAAAAACTTGGGTTTTGTCTTAAAGGTTTTCCGTTAACTTTTCTCCCGTATATAAGATTTAAGGCAGCAAAATATGGGAATTGCGCGTTTCTTTTCATTAGCGTGTCAACATCATTTTAAAAGATTTACAAAACTTGAAAAATGCTGCTGAATTTGTCACAAGGCAGTTTAAAAAAAATATATATATATATCGATAGGTTGCGGATACAACCCCGGTTCCCTGAAAGAGAAAATGACCATCAAGTATGGGATATTGCCGTCAGGCAGTAGCGATTGGCTGAGCTTTTATAGCAAAGCTGCCGATAGGCCTCTGCGCGAGCTGCCACGTAAGCCCGCCCCCTTGGGAGCTTACTATACGCAGCGCGCAGAGACTCACTTCCTCTTTTGCTCTTCAGGCCGTGAAGACCTCTGGAGCGACCACGCGGCTTGATGGTTATTTTCTCTTTCAGGGAACCGGGGTTGCATCCGCAACCTATCGTTCCCTTTCAAGTCGAAAATAACCATCAAGTATGGGAACAGTGTACCCAAGCCGTCGCGAGGAGGATTCTCGGCAGTAGGACAGACTTACGTCATAACGCAACTGCGTAGGGAATACATCTACGCGATATGCGAGCTGCGCCTCAGCGTCTATGCTCGCAATGACACCTGTCCTAAGGTGGAATATTCAACACCATGCTGTGAACCACTCTATACATCCGCATCCTGAGGCATCATAGAGTGTAGTACAGATGCTCCAAATAGTGGAGCAGAGGAATCCAGTACGTTTAACCGGTAAAACCTCATGAAAGTATGCGGTGTAGCCCAACTGGCTGCAGCGCAAATGTCAGACACCGGCACCCCTCTAAAGAGGGCCCAGGATGTCGCCATACCCCTAGTGGAATGTGCCTTCAACTGCCCTGGTGGCGGAAGACCTGCAGATTCATATGCTAATTTAATAGCATCCACTATCCAATGGGAAAGGCGTTGTTTAGACAACGGCTGACCCAAAGTCCTAGAACCATGGCATATGAACAACTGTTCTGTTTGCCTCACAGCCGTTAATGCGGTCAATATAACACCTTAATGCCGCACGGGCAGAGCATGTGCAACCGTTCTTCCTCTGGGGAAGAAAAGGAGGAGGATGGAACGCCATCAACTCGACTGGTTGGTTCATATGAAACGGAGATATGACCTTGGGTAAAAGGCCGGATTTGGACGCATGGAGACCTTAGAACCGTCTCCTGCGAAACGAGTACATGATGAATGCACTGAAAGTGCGTGTAACTCGCCCACGCGTTTTGCTGATACCACTGATAGCAAAAACGCAGTTTTTATAGACACGAGCTTCATATCCACACTGTGGAGAGGCTCGAACGGTGCCTTGGTAAGGGCTTCTAGCACCACGTCAAGGCTCCATGACGGTAAACTGATCGTCCTTGGAGGCTGCAAACGTCTTGCGCCCTTCAGGAACTGCGATGCCAGAAAATGGCAACCTGGTGATAAACCATCAATGCGTACATGGCAGGCCGATATGGCGGCTAAATACATCTTAAGTGTAGAGGGAGATTTCCCTTCATCTAACAGTTTTTGTAGAAACTGTAATATCACTGCCATAGGGCAGGATATTGGGTCATGGCCCTCCGCCAGACACCAACCTTGAAACAACTGCCACTTGTAAGTATACTGCGACCTAGTAGAGGGTGCTCTAGCACTCTGAATGGTCGAAATCACCGCCGTTGAGAGCCCTAAGGCTGACAGGCGCTCCCGTTCAGGGGCCAAGCCCATAGCTGCATGAGCTTGGGGTTTGGGTGCCATAACCCTCCTTGGACTTGGGACAACAGGTCCGCTCGCAGAGGGAGCTCCCTCGGCCGACCGTGCAACAACTGCACCAGGCTCGGGAACCATATTCTCCGAGGCCACCGAGGAGCGATTAGAATCACTGTCGCTTGCTCTACCCTGACCTTCTCTAAGAAGGCGGGGAGCATCGGGATCGGTGGAAACGCATATAGGAGCCCTGGCGGCCATTCGTGAGCCAGTGCATCGACTCCTAGGGGCTGTCGAGATCCTTCACTGAGAACCATAGGGGCAGTGCGTGGTCTCTTGCGAAGCAAACAGATCTACCTGGGCTGTGCCGAACCACTCCCAGATGCGCTCTACCACTTGAGGGTGGAGACGCCATTCGCCGCAAGAAGGCCTCCTCTGGATAGGAGATCCGCTGCGTAATTGACTCTGCCGGTAGGTGAACTGCACGCAGAGAGGTTAAACGCGGTTGTGCCCATAGCAACATCCGTGCTACCATCCGGTGAAGACCGGGGACCGCAAGCCGCCCTGGCGGTTGATGTACGCCACAACTGTGGTGTTGTCTGACCGCACTAACAAATGCTTGCCGAGAAGCACTGGCAAGAAGTGTCGGAGGGCGAGGTCCACCGCTCTGAGCTCTAGAGCATTGATGTGGGCTGACCTCCAGGGTCCTGACCACACTCCGCGGGTCCCTGCACCGTTCCAGACTGCTCCCCAACCTTGGTTGGAAGCGTCGGTCGTGATAACTTCCTTCGGAAGATGGGACCCAGCGTGCGCCCTGGCGGATGTTCGACGGAACTTTCCACCAGCGCAGTGCTTCCCAGCAGGTTAGGGATACCGCCAACCTGCGGTGTTTGTCTCTCCGCGGATGCAACGCGAAGGCATTGAACCAGGCCTGCAGAGGTCTCTGGTGTAGTAAGCCCAAAGGAAGGGCTTGTGAGGCAGCAGCCATCAACCCCAGCATGCGCTGACACAGCTCCATGCTGACTGTTTGTCTCAACCTGAATAGGGAGAGACACCGCTCCATCGAGGCAACTCTTTGTGTCGACAGGGTCGCTTCCATGGACACTGAGTCCAGATGCAGACCCAAGAATTCGGTCTGTTGGCTCGGCACTAGGCGGCTCTTTTCTGAATTGATCTTCAGACCTAGCCGTCGAAGATGGTCTGTAACCATCACTGTGTGCTTTGCCACCTGCTCCTTCGACTGCGTGCAGACGAGCCAGTCGTCCAGATAATTCAGCAGTCGGACACCTTGAGCCCGCAAGGGAGCTTGAATGGCATCCATACATTTTGAAAAGGTTCAAGGAGCTAATGACGGGCCAAATGGAAGGACACAAAACTCGTATACCCTGCTCTGAAATGCGAAACGCAGATACTTCCTGTGACCCGGGCAGATGGGAACGCGAAAGTATGCATCTGTCAGGTCCACGGTGGTGAACCAGTCGCCGTGTCGGACTGACTGAATGATGTGCCTGTGCGTAAGCATCCTGAATGATAACACCCGCAGGTATTTGTTCAGTACTCGCAGATCTAAAATAGGTCGGAGCCCGCCGTCCTTCTTGGGCACCAGGAAGTATTTGGAATAGAACCCCTGGTCGATCAGAGCAGGGTCTACTTGTTGAATGGCACGCTTGCTGAGCAATGCCTGTATTTCCACATTCAGAGCTGAGGACTGAACCGAGTCCTTTACTGCAGTTATAACCACTCCCGGAAGGGGGAGGTTTTAACTGGAACTGAAGGGTGTACCGGTGGATATAGTTTTGTGCACCCAGATGTCGTTGGTGCATTGTTGCCAGAACTGGAGCTGGGAGACAGTGTAGGGTGGGTTAACAGCTGCCTGGTGTTCTCAGGGCTGTTTAGGCTGGGCTCGTTCGCGAGGGGCCTGGCCAGAGCCCCGAGGGCGTGGCCTGCCACCACCTCTAGGGCGCCACCCTCGCGCTGCGGTCTTGAAAATGGAGGTTGACCCGCGCTGCTGTGCTTGAGGGAGATGTCTTAGTACCCCTGGCCGTGGCTGGTGCTGCGGTGGTGCTCTACGCCACTGGTGCTCCTGTTGGCGCCTTGGCTGGAAGGGCTTATGCAGCCACATCTTAGCCATTTGCTGAGATGCCTCCGGGCCTTAACAGAGCGTTGGAGCATCTCCTCCACCGCTGGGCCAAACGTGTGCCCGGCGTAATAGGGGCATCTAACAAGGGGCCTTGTCAGGCTCTTGAACTCTCGCCTGCGAGAGCCAGAGCTGCCTTCTGGCGACCACCAGGGAAGCAATACTCCTGCCTTGAGCCCGTGCGTTCAACTGGGCTATTTTGACCAGGAGCTGTGCGACCAGCACCAATTCCGCCCTCAGAGACGCTGATGGGTGCTCTGGGAGATCCTTCACCAGCGACGCCTGGTAAACTGAAAGGAGGCTGGCCACGTTGGACAACCTAACTGCCTCTGTAGCCGCTAAGTAGCCTTTCTTTAAATGGATCTCAGTCGTCCTGCACTGCTTGTTAGGACATGCAGGGTCCTTAACCAGACCCGAAAGTGTCGGAGTCTTAACGAGGGATGCAAAAGCAGCATCGACCGGCGGAAAGGACGCCAGACCAGCCTCACTCGCTCCCTGCATGGCAAACGCGGAGGCCTTCCGCGAAGTTGCCGGTGAAGAAGCAGGGGCCCCCCAGGTGGACTGTACCTCCTTAATGAAATCGGGGAAGGCTGGGAGCGTCCTGGGCAGTGGAGACCGTACCGATGGCGACTCAAACAGCGACCGCCGAGGTAATTCCACGGCTGGCCACTCAATTCCCAAGTGACGAGTTGCTCGCTTCACCAATGACCACAAGGGATCACTGGTGTCCAGCGCCTCCAAGTCAGTGTCTTGCTCGGAGTGCTGGGATGCCAGGTCAGTTTCTACACTGTCCTCCTCAAGGAGAGGCTCTCCTTCAGAAGCATCCCTGGAGATGGCATCTATGTCCCATACCCCTTGGGGTTGTTGGACAACAGGGACGGCCAGAGGCTGTGGCTGAAGCGCCGGCTGACTGGCATGTGGTTCGGCTGGTGGTGCCCTGCTGGTAAGGGACATCAGCAATGATTGCTGGCCCATCATCACATCCATAAACTGAGACATCTTGGATGTGAGCTCTGCCACGCCTGACTTGCCCTATAACGCCTGTCCCGACGAGGAGAACGGGAGCGTCCCATACGGCGGGGCGACAGGGAGCGAGACCGTGACCGACGGGAACGTTCCCTGCGAGGGGAGGAGCCTCGGGGCCGAATAGACGGGCTATGAGAACGCTCGTGGGAATGTCTACGGTCTGGAGATCTTTGGCCAGCTGTAAGCTGGGAAGGGCTCCTGGATACCCGCAGTGTGACGGGCAGAGTCGCCGTGGATGACGGCGGGACAGACAGGGTGTAAGAAGACCCTGAGGAAGGGGAGTGGCTACCCACCGCTTTCCTCGCCCTCTGGCGAAGAGTGCGCGGTTGAAAATTAGCGCACAATGCGCAAAACAATCTGTCTGCTAAGGCAGAGGCAGCGTGCTCTGGACCCAGGCACGCCACACAGTCCCCATGCGGATCGCTAGCCGGCAATTTTGCCTTGCAGGTGACGCAACGGTGGAACCCGGACATGGTTGCCACTCCGACCCTGAACGTCGAACGGCGGCGTTGAACGTCAAATGCGTGCACCAGCGGCGATGCGCCGGCGTCGGCCGTCGAGTCGTGCACTGATTGTTAAGGCGTCGATGCGCCGAGCATCGGCGCCCGGCGTCGAAGCGTCGAGTGCGTGCACCGGCGCCGAGCACCGGCGTCGGCGTCGAGGTGCGTGCACCGAGTGTCGAGCGTCGACCCACCGAGCGTCGGCGCCGAGCGTCGGCGTCGAGGTGCGTGAGCCGAGTGTCGAGCACCGGCGCCGAAGCGCCGAGGTGCGTGCACCGAAGCGCCGAGGCGTCGATGTGCCGAAGCGCCGAGGTGCGTGCACCGAAGCGCCGAGCGTCGATGCGCCGAAGCGCCGAGGTGCGTGTACCGAGCCGGGTGTCGAGCACCGAATCCCTAGCGCAGACGCGCTAGCACCAAGCGCTGAAGCGCTGCACAAAGCGCCGGCGCTGCACCAAGCGGCAAAGCGCCGACACGAGCGCCGAGCGCAGCACGCCAGAGCGTGAGTACCGAGCGAAAACGCTAGCACAGACGCCTAAGTGTCAGCTGACCCGCAGAGCGGACACGCTAAGTGGTGGTACGGTGTCTTGGATGCTGTGCACTACTTACCTGTTGTGCTGGGGATTGGGCCTAGTGGTCGTCTTCCTCTGTGTAGTGAATGGGAATGTATATATATATTTTTTTTGAACGCTGCAGCAGCACTAAAGGTAGTGAGAATAACTGGGATACAAATAAATATGTGGGCACAGTACACCTACCACGCGGTTTTTTTTTTTTAACACACCGCGGAGGCAGTATGTGGGAGACAGCAGTGCAGGCTCCACACGCGGTCTAGCCAAGGCAAGACCGGGCTGCAGATACGCTGCGGTCGAGGCCAAAGCAACGTGCGTCCTTTACAAATATATATAAAACACACAATATATACAATTTATTTACAAAACCCAAAAACACAACACTAATAATCAAAAATAATTATTAACAGGAAAGACGGAGACCACGAGACAACGCGATGCCGAAGCAAAGCGTGAAGGAAATATATAAAAATATATAAAAATATATACAATTTATATAATCCTTAACAAATAATAACGACTCTGAAGAGTGTAACTGAAATCAACTCAGAGAAGGGGCAATAACCAGCTTCTCAAGCTTAAGCTTATCGAGTACAATCAGCTACGAGCTCTAATACCTACCGCTACCAATGCTGAAGACAAAAGAGGAAGTGAGTCTCTGCGCGCTGCGTATAGTAAGCTCCCAAGGGGGCGGGCTTACGTGGCAGCTCGCGCAGAGGCCTATCGGCAGCTTTGCTATAAAAGCTCAGCCAATCGCTACTGCCTGACGGCAATATCCCATACTGGAGGCTGTGTGGTCCAGTGGTTAAAGAAAAGGGCTTATAACCAGGAGGTCCCCGGTTTAAATCCCACCTCAGCCACTGACTCATTGTGTGACCCTGAGCAAGTCACTTAACCTCCTTGTGCTCCGTCTTTCGGGTGAGACGTAATTGTAAGTGACTCTGCAGCTGATGCATACTTCACACACCCTAGTCTCTGTAAGTCGCCTTGGATAAAGGCGTCTGCTAAATAAACAAATAATAATAATAATAACTTTATGGTTATTTTCGACTTGAAAGGGAACCTATTTTTGGCTGCTCTGTGTTTTTTGCAGCAATATCTTTGTATAGCTGTACCTGAGAGAATGCAGTGAAATCGAAAGCAGCCCTATTTAGCTGGAAACGAGGTATTCTCAGCACAGCTAAGATTTTAGTTTTGGTTTGAAGGCAGCAGGAGCTTAGCATGATTTTAAATGTTTGCTTCACAGATGCGCTTATGCAGGGTGACTTACAGAGTTAGCAAGTTATTACAATATAGCTAAGAGATTACAATACAGCTAAGAAAAAAGCAATAGAGCTTTTTGTTTGGGTATTTTTTCAGTTTGTTTGCTCTTTTTTGTCCAATGAAACAGTTTTTGCAGTTATTGTGCGCAGTGTGTGTTTCTGTAGGTTGAATGTATGCTTATGTGTTTTGTATTTGTAGTGTATACGTACAACCACTGTTATAAACTGCAAAACATGTTCGCCTTGCTTCACTCGGCACCATACATGTTCAGTCTTGGCTACTTTGCTGTTCTCAAACCCCGGGAGATATTTGATGTGTTCAGAGTTTTAATTGATTTAAATCGTGTTTGTAATGTGAACTGTTTCCTGTGACGTCACAGAGGCCCTCCCAAATGTCCATTCCTAGCTCCCCCCTGCTCTGCTGTCATACATGCAGGTATGTTTACTTTCTTTACAACACGATTCTGTTTCACTTCAGAGACACAAACCTGAAAAACACTATTTCACCCAGATACTCCTGACGCTCGCTTCCTATTGGCTGAACCACATTTGTGTAACCAATCACAAAATTCCAGACAGAGAGTTTCTGATTATTATTAATTTTTTAGCAGACGCCCTTATCCAGGGCGACTTACAATTGTTACAAGATGACACATTCTTTTTACATACAATTACTTTATTTTTTATTTTTTACACTTTATTTTTGTATGCAATTACCCATTTATATCCGTATGAGTTTTTACTGGAGCAATCTTGGTAAAGTACCTTGCTCAAGGGTACAGCAGCAGTGTCCCCACCTGGGATTGAACCCACGCCCCTCCGGTCAAGAGTCCAGAGCCCTAATCACTACTCCACACTGATAAGCAGTTTCATTAGTTGCTGGTTGGCAAAAGGTAGAAGATTTCTATTAAACATATTCAGTATTAAATATACATGTTACAAACAAATCCATTGTTTATAGCCGAGTATGGTATTTAAATATATTGCTTTGTGAAGACTATCGGAGATGATCCGGATGACTGTACTCAGGATTCTCTGCTGGGTTCATGCAGCTGCTGCAGGTCAGTTTTTACACTAGAAATATTTACTGTCTTCAATAAATATACATTACAAATACTACGGGGCTTCCTCGCAGGATGTGCCTGCTTTAAGGAAAAACAAATCGTTTGAAACTGGCAGTCGTCACTCTGAAACTAAATCGTATTTTGTGTGAATGTTAACAAGGCGTTCCTTCTGACGAGTCTGTTGCGGCTGTTATTTGAGTTACTGTGTATGCGTGTAGACCAAATAGCAAAACAACAATGATGCCAAACGGACTAAACAGCTAAATGCAAAAGTATTGAAAGAAAATAAAGTGTTAATTGAGGTCCTGAACTCGCGTGAAACTGGAATAAGCAGTGAACCGGGCGAAGCTGCAAAACAAGCGAAAGGGACCAATTAGATAGTATTTTGCTGGAGACCGAGCTTACTACCCGGTCCCATCATTAGAGAAATCAGCACCAGGATTCAAGGCGCGGTGTAGCTGACAGCCTAGTGCAAATATCTATCTGGAAGCTGCTTTAAATGAAATGCTTCTGCGAGCACGTCCGTTTATTCTGTTAAGCACGGTAGTTTCGTTTACTGTGCATGTATTGAAATTAGTTTCGTTTTTGTATTGCTTGTTGCTGCTTGTCGGTACATTGATTTAATTCAAGTGTAAGAGGCTTATCCATGGAGTCATATGTATTATAGTAACGCGCTTTAATATACCAGCATACTGAACAGAACGCTGTGTTTTTAGGGGGGCTGGCGGCGGGCCTGGTACTTTGTTGCAGCTGATAAAAGTTAATTTGCTTAACAGGGTTAGTGAAACGGACCTGAGGCCGTTCTGAATTACTGTCCAGCTGCTGCTAACAAGGCACATCTGGAGTAGAAATGTCTGACAAACTGACGTATGTTCTGCTTCAGTGCCACTAAAACAGTGGATGCTGCATTCCTTCATACTGAAGTTAACAATGATAGAAACCCACACGACTAGCATTGCTTATACTTGTATTGCACCCATTTACACCAATTACTGCACAACCAAGAAGCAACCAATTACCCTATCAACAATAAGACACGTACTGCAAATACTGAAGAGGAACATTTACTCAGTAAAAATATTATTCTTCAACAAAACCTTCAGGAAGTATTGTAATGTCCCTCAGGTCTTTGAAAACACTAAGCAGAGTACATAATAATAATAAAAAATATATATAGTGTCAAAGATATGTTTTTTTGGTTTCTGTAGTGCTTTAATAGTGTCCCCCAGAGTGTTATGAAAAAAGGACACCGATTTCAAGATGCTACTGTACAAAATAGATTTTTAGTGAGTTTTTTTTGAGCACCTAACTTACTCCGGGGCCCTTTTTGAGATTCTGACTGAACCGCCTGTATCTAGATAAAGTAAAGAAAGGCAGCTTGCCATGGTCACTGTAATTCTTCTTATTTATCCAGAGTGGGTTTTTTTGGGGGTCAAGTTGTTATTTCAGTTGTATAGGCTTTACAGGTTACAAAAAGCACACAATTAGGACGGATTTATTTGTTGTCAATGTTACATGCCTTGCAAAGAAAGCTGTTTTCTCTTTATCTGTTTGTATAATCTCATAGTCAATAAACACTGCTTCAGATTAGAATCATAAAAAACCCAGGTACTCTTTATGAAATCAACGTTATAAATTCCATAGGCTACAGTAGGCTGCAGTGTGTGTCGATACAGTCTTGCACATCTCTGTCTGTTAGTTACTTATTAACCTTCATGAACTTCGTACAGATCTCTGAGGTTTGTTAAAGCCCTTGATACTATTTTTGACAAAGAACGATACTGAGAAAAGAAGTTCAGAACGAGGCTGCTAACAGGAAAATATCTGGGGTTGATAAGGGGCTGGGCGTGTGAACAGTGGTAAGAGATCGATGGAGTGGAAAGCAAGGGATAAATGGCCATTGTTATATATACTATACTACATAGGGGCAGACGTAAAGTCCATCGAGTGAGCCGGGAGGAGGTTTTCGGCGAATTGAAAACCCAGGATAAGGCAGCATGGTTGGTGACTACTTCAAACTCAGTGCCTTCCAAATAGTCTTTCCATTTTTCTACAGCCCATACTACTGCGAGGCATTCTTTCTCAGAAGTAGAATAATTGTGTTCAGCCCTTTGCAATATTCGAGAAGCAAAAGCAATCACCTTTTCACCCTCTTCAGTTTTTTGCGCCAGAACAGCCCCGAGCCCGACCTCACTGGCATCAGTGTACACAAGGAAAGGTAAGTTTACATCCAGTTGGGAGAGTACAGGAGGGGCCATCAAGGCTGCTTTCAGCTTGTCCAGGCTCTCCTGACATTCTGTCGTCCAGTTCCACTGGACACCCTTCTTCTTCAGGTGGTTCAAGGGAACAGCGATTTCTGACAGTCTTGGAACAAACTTATGGTACCAGGCAACGAGCCCTAAAAACCGTTGAACCTCCTTGATGTTCCGAGGAATAGGATACTCCTTAATGGCTTCCATCTTGTCAGGATCGACTTCCACTCCTTTGCCAGAGATGACATGCCCCAAAAACTTTAACTTTGACTTAAAAAAATGACATTTCTTTAAGTTAAGAGATAAGTTAGCCTCATGGAGATCTTGAAGGTGAATTTTCTTGTCTAGAGAGTACACAATGATGTCATCTATGTATACAAAACAACACTTTCCTCGTAGTTCCCTCAAAACCTTCTCCATCAACCTCTGGAATGTGGTGGCTGTGTTTTTCAGACCGAAAGGCATGACGGTAAACTGGAATAATCCAAGTGGGGTTGTAAAAGCAGTTTTCTCCTTACTGCTTTCGTCCATTGCCACCTGCCAATAGCCAGACTTCAAATCCAATGTGCTGAACACCGTAGCCCCATGAAGTGATTCTAAAATGTCATGTACGTTAGGCATTGGATATGCGTCCAGTTGAGTCTTTAAGTTAATTCTTCGGTAATCAACACAAAAGTGATAGGTGCCATCGGTTTTCTTTGTGAGTACCACCGGAGCTGACCAGGACGAATAGGACGGTTCAATGACTCCATCCTCGATCATTTGCTTCACATGTTGTTCAATCAAGGGTTTTCGAAGTGGAGACACTCTGTAAGCCTTGCACCGAACTGGAATAGCATCAGTAGTGTGGATACAATGCTTAGTTACCTTAGTTTTCCCCAAAAGGGAACCTGAGACTGTAGGCCAAGAATTCAGAAGACTGATCAGCTCTGGATTTTCTTTAGCACCCTTCATATTGGTCATCTTTGGATTTGCAAATGTTTTGATCACTGGGGTTGCTAGGTACAGCAGCACCTGTGAATGGGATTGTTTAATGGAACGCTGCAATGGCCATGTGAACTCCTTTGGATCCCGATCAAGAAAAGGAAAGAATGCATAACCTTCTTGCTGCCTCACTCCAGAAGTATAATCCTCCAGATTAATATGGGTCTTTGTCTTGGTTAAAAAATCCAAACCTAAAATTAGGGGAAAAGCAAGATGTTCATCATCCATAATATTTGTATCTATGGACCAGTAATCATCATGCCATAGGTAGGACAATCGAGTCTTCCAAATGGCCCTGTGTGACTTTCCTTCAGCCAACACAAAGGTCTGGTCAGGGCATGGCAGTAGCTTTACATGTGGAAGGTTAAACTTCTGCCAAAGTTGTAATTGCATGAGAGTAAAGGTGCACCCAGTATCCAACAATGCTTCTCCTTTAATTCCTCTAACTTCAACTGGAACCATCAATAAAGACCTATAGCCACTCAAGCATTTTTGGGGTTTAGACCGAAAATTCTGTACAACACTAATCCCAGCTGTTGTCTTTGATGAACCCCCTTTTGTGGTCACCTTTTTTGCCCCCTTCTCAGAACTTGCTTGATTAACCTTGGTCCAGTACTCCTTCTGCGCAGCCCAGTCTCTTTTAACCATAGTGCCAATTCTTACAATTTCCTCAACAGTCTTTACAGATCCTCTCACACAACTAGCCAGTTTAGGATTACAATTACTAAGGTTCAGCAATGTTAGGCTTCCATTTTAAACATAATGCTCTAAAATCATATGCAAAATCTCTTATGCTTTGGCCTGGAATCTGCACCATATTTCTGAGACGATCCTCCACCTCAGACAAATAATCAGTGGGCAGTAAGGCAATCAGTGGGCAGTAAGTCCCCCGGAAATGCTTCCAGCTATGGATATTTCCCTTTTCAGCCAACCACCAACTCCTAGCGGAGCCTTTCAATACTGCTGATAAAGTAGCCATGACCTCTTGATCCTCCATAGGACGGAGAGCTAAAAAGTTTTCACACTGCTCTAAAAAACCTAAAACATCACTATTATTTTCTGAACTTCCAAATTCAGGAAAGACTAATCGTATGGGTGGCTTAACAGCACCACCAGATCGTAAAGAAATCCCTACCGTGGAATCATTGGTGGGTAGGTTACCGTGATAAGACACTGAGGCTGGATTACTTGCCATTCTAGGAGTGCTAGTGGGTCTTGCATATTGCCTGAGTTTCTCTTTCCATTGCTCATCTCTTCGCAAAAAAACAGTTAACTACTTTCTGTTCTAGCTGTTCTACAGCTGCTTCCATATCCTTTTGCATCCTTTCCAAACGCTGGTCAATATAGCGTCTAAATGACTCCTTTCTGTTTATACCACTTTCCTGAGCCATTTGACCTTCACTTTCCATAACATCTATGCGAGTATTTACCTGATGAATTAAGTCTTTTAAGGAATCAAGATCTCTGGAAACCAGAGGATCTTCCTCACCCCTAGCCTCCAGATTGTCCTCATTGTGAGTAATGTATAACTCACTTAATAATGAAGGAATCTCTCTGATTCTTTCTCTATAGGTTGCATGATGTGCAAAGCTAACAGACAAATCATCTAGACCAGTCATCTGACCTTCCTGTGTCTCAGAATATTGTTTAGTGCCGGGTAGTTTAATCACAATTAGATTGATAAGGTAAATCACTGGTAAATACCAATATACATATAAATATGCATACAACATCCAAATGTAGAAAACCAAACCCTCAGCATTCCCCGTACGGGCCACCAATTCTGTAACAGATTACTTAATCTTTAAAAAACAACCAGGTACAGCAATAAAGAAAACATTTAAGTTCAGTAAATGCCAGTGACACTATTTGCTTCCTACTAGAATAATCACCCAACAAGTAATTAAATACCCTCTATTTGAATTTTGTTTCAACAGTACTCATTAGATAAGTAAATATAACTAAACAAAAACATCACTGTGTCTTATAGTACAATAGGCTGCTTCAGTAACAATCCAATTTTAACTATAGTATACAAGAGCACACTATAGTAATATACAATACTGAGAAAGAAGTCAGTGATTTTAAACAATCTCTAAACTACTCAAATAGTATTTCAATTGACCCAATGAAGTAACTACTTGTATCTTGAAATTGTACTATTAAAACTAACAGCAGAATTAACATAATTAACATACAGCATCACACAGCGGTGAAATAAACGAGCATAAAAATAAACAATGCAGCTCTGTAAAACACGTTGAAAAATAATACAAAAAAACAAGTTCAAAATTAATGTTTAAAGTCCCGAGTATCCTCACAAAAAAAAAAAAAAAAACTAAATGTCCATTCAACGCAAAAAATGTGTAATCCAGCAGCAGATTGAAAAAGAAACAATCAGGTAGATCTCACCCCAGTCTGTAAACTGGCAGCTATGTGGTTGATTCTTTGATGGAAAAAACTGTGAATCTTCTCTGTCCTTTTAAACTACCCGGCACTAAGCAAAGACCAAATCACTACAAACTAAGGAAAGGACCTGCGCAAAACGCGTTTGAAAAAGGATAGAGAAACAGCACTGAAATTCAGCAAGGCAAAAAACACAGAACGAAGCCAAATGGATTTCTTTTGTCTATACATATATGTATAGATACACAACGTTAATACACCAACGAAGGCATTATTTTCACAGAGCGTTTTATTTATTTTTTTTATTAATGGAACAGGGTTGAATATATTAAGAACATACGAATATAGCCTGGCCAGGCATACTACCACTCAATTAAGAGTAGTAGACAGCAAACTGATTATGCTGCATGCTACTCTCTGTCCTGTCGATATGCAGGGCCTTTTAAACCTGTTTTACTGTGGAAAAAAAAAACTTTTAAACAGCGCGTCTAAAATAAACTGAGTGTGAAAATAAATTGGACCTGACGCGCTGAGCTGAATAAATGGACCGCAAAGGGTTAACTCAGTGTAGTACAGTTTATTTACATTTGACACCTTACCTAATTTGCATAATGTACTCCTTTGATACATTTTCACTCTGGGAGTATAGACTCATCTGTAAATCCTCTCTCTGGGAGTAGCGACTCATCTGTAAATCCTCTCTCTGGAGTAGTGACTCATCTGTAAATCCTCTCTCTGGAGTAGTGACTCATCTGTAAATCCTCTCTCTGGAGTCGTGACTCATCTGTAAATCCCCTCTCGCTCACCCAGTTTTACTCTCGGAATAACTACTTTTGGAGTAGCGTTATTCTAGAAGTAACTAATCCACTTTTATGCAAGCCACCCTCAGTGTGATTGTAATAAATTCTACGGACAGATAGACACCCCTGTATTACGCCAGAATCTGATATTCTCAGTGCAGCAGTGTGTCGCGTAACCAACTGCGCTGGAACCAGAGTCAGGGTGGATGTGTAAACAGTCGCATAAACAAATCCTGTTTTAAATATCATTATACACAGCTGTAACAATTACTATATTCACACAATTATTTTGAGATCCAGCATTTAGTGTTTGAATATTTTATTTAGATATAAGTTATTTTTTGGTCTTTGAATACAACCTCACAGAATGGGTTAAACATTAAGTCAGATTCTGGTTAAATTCCTAGCTAGACAGTAAGGTGATAAAGATCTTTCTGGTCAGTTTTGTCCTTGCTAGGACAAGGCTCCAAGACAATCTGAAATGGGTGTGGGCCTCTCCTTTGATGTCCAGTTCTAACAAGAAAGGCATTTGCCATTTAGGGTGGATCATTGGTTTTGTGTTAGAGGTACCAACACATTGTTAAACATATTTACAGACTGGAGGGTTATAAAAACGAGCTACTTCAAAGAGAAACTGGATTGAACCAGATGCTTGGAAGCTAGGGTTAGGACAATGGGCAATTAACCAATTGATAAGAGATTTGTGTCTTTGATTGGTTTAAAGAAAAATCATGATGTCACTGAAAGACTGCATTTAAACTGAGAATACTGAAATGTGATTTGTATACCTGCGAACTGTTGTCACCATGTAACCTTTAAGATGTCTGGTTGTAACTTTGCAACTCAGAACTTTTATCTTCAATAAACGACACTTATCTGGACTCGAAAGCAAGAAGCCTGCAACTTCTCTTTCGCTTCTTCTTTTAGTGCTTATCACAACATTAGGGAGCTCCCCTAAATCCCTTGTTTAGAAAGATACAGGGTATTAATGTGACAGGGTAGCTGGCATTCACTGCTGAGTGACAGGCAGGAGATCGAGACAGAGGTTGAAGCTGATACGCCCCCCGCATATATAATTGTAGCAACGTGGGGTGTTATTTATCACAGCACTCAGCAGGTTTTTCACAGCGGTCCTCTAGTGTGGTGTTGCAATTACACTCAGACAACAGAAATAAGGTCTAAACAGGGCGGGACCTGTGTGTTTATTTAGTTTAACTTTGTCCTGTCATGGGGACACAGAGTCACCAATTTTTAAACAAAAATTACAAAACAAAATACAACTCTATCTCCTTTTTTTGGAGAACTTACTAATACAACAGCTGTTTACCCTAACAGTCACCCAGGCAGCTAAGCTGCTTGCTGGTTTCCAAAACACACTCAAAACAGATACACACACCCTACAATAGTTCTTGTTATTACCGTTATTAATTTTCCTCCACTCCAGTCTCCTCTGTTGTTCACAGACGTTAGCCCTACATTGCCTGAGAAACCCTCAGGTAGGGCGTTTAAATACTCATCATTAATTAAGCACAGGTGCAACCCATTCTACTGTAATCGAGCCACTCCAAGCCCCTTGGGAAATGTAGTCTTTTAGCCCGCCGCCATTATCTCCCTGAACTACATTTCTTACATCAGTGGTCAGAAAGGGTATATTATTATTATTATTATTATTATTATTATTATTATTATTATTAATAATAATAATAATAATAATAATAATAATAATAATAATAATAATAATAATAATTTCTTAAATGCCCTTATCCAGGGCGACTTACAATTGTTACAAGATATCACATTATTTTTTACAATTACCCATTTATACAGTTGGGTTTTTTTACTGGAGCAATCTAGATAAAGTGTGTGTATATATATATATATATATATATATATATATATATATATATATATATATATATATATATATATATATATATATGGTTTTGTTTTTTGTTCATTTGTTTATTTTAATACAAGTTGTATAGCAGTGTCGGACACCCCCACCCCCCCATATATATATAGATCCCTAAATGTTGAGTGCAAGTGTAATGCTACGATGTGCTTTTATAGGTGTTCTGTGTCTTGTTATAGTTCTCAGGATAGTTGTTTCCCTGTTTTTTGGTGCTTTGATATGTATTTGGGTATTGGTAAGAGCATTGAGATGGGCTCATGACTTAATATATACAAGCTGAGTTATCTCCATTTTTGGCAGACTTGGGTTTTTCCAGTTTTTAACAATAACACATACATTGAAATAAAACATGTTGTAGTATTCTTGAGATTAATAGCACAGGTAGGAAGCAATCAGAACTGACTTGTGTGACCCTGGAAATCGGGATCCTAGAGTTGCAGGTAAACGTTGGAAATTGTTCATCCAGAGAACAGGACCTGAACAAGTGAAGAATCTGCAGTGTGTTTACATTTAAGACATTGTCTGGCAGGCCTCGTTTGAATGTGACAATTTTATCTCTAGTGTTTTGAATGCCTTGTAGAATCCTGTGCTGTATTAGTTTGAATGAAGAGAGGTTGGTAGTATTCAGTTCTGTATTAGTTTGAATGAAGAGAGGTTGGTAGTATTCAGTGCTGTATTAGTTTGAATGAAGAGAGGTTGGTAGTATTCAGTTCTGTATTAGTTTGAATGAAGAGAGGTTGGTAGTATTCAGTGCTGTATTAGTTTGAATGAAGAGAGGTTGGTAGTATTCAGTGCTGTATTAGTTTGAATGAAGAGAGGTTGGTAGTATTCAGTTCTGTATTAGTTTGAATGAAGAGAGGTTGGTAGTATTCAGTGCTGTATTAGTTTGAATGAAGAGAGGTTGGTAGTATTCAGTTCTGTATTAGTTTGAATGAAGAGAGGTTGGTAGTATTCAGTTCTGTATTAGTTTGAATGAAGAGAGGTTGGTAGTATTCAGCTCTGTATTAGTTTGAATGAAGAGAGGTTGGTAGTATTCAGTGCTGTATTAGTTTGAATGAAGAGAGGTTGGTAGTATTCAGTGCTGTATTAGTTTGAAAGAAGAGAGGTTGGTAGTATTCAGCTCTGTGTTAGTTTGAATGAAGAGAGGTTGGTAGTATTCAGTGCTGTATTAGTTTGAATGAAGAGAGGTTGGTAGTATTCAGTGCTGTATTAGTTTGAATGAAGAGAGGTTGGTAGTATTCAGTGCTGTATTAGTTTGAATGAAGAGAGGTTGGTAGTATTCAGTGCTGTATTAGTTTGAATGAAGAGAGGTTGGTAGTATTCAGTGCTGTATTAGTTTGAATGAAGAGAGGTTGGTAGTATTCAGTGCTGTATTAGTTTGAATGAAGAGAGGTTGGTAGTATTCAGTTCTGTATTAGTTGGTGATGGAGATGTCTTGTAATGTGTTGATCTCAACCCTTCTGCACTGTGTGTTATGGGAGATGTCTTGTAATGTGTTGATCTCAACCCTTCTCCACTGTGTCATTATGGGAGATGTCTTGTAATGTGTTGATCTCAACCCTTCTGCACTGTGTGTTAGGGGAGATGTCTTGTAATATGTTGATCTCACCCCTTCTGCACTGTGTGTTATGGGAGATGTCTTGTAATGTGTTGATCTCAACCCTTCTGCACTGTGTGTTATGGGAGATGTCTTGTAATGTGTTGATCTCAACCCTTCTGCACTGTGTGTTATGGGAGATGTCTTGTAATGTGTTGATCTCAACCCTTCTGCACTGTGTGTTATGGGAGATGTCTTGTAATATGTTGATCTCAACCCTTCTGCACTGTGTGTTATGGGAGATGTCTTGTAATGTGTCGATCTCAACCCTTCTGCACTGTGTGTTATGGGAGATGTCTTGTAATGTGTCGATCTCAACCCTTCTGCACTGTGTGTTATCGGAGATGTCTTGTAATGTGTTGATCTCAACCCTTCTGCACTGTGTGTTATGGGAGATGTCTTGTAATGTGTCGATCTCAACCCTTCTGCACTGTGTGTTATGGGAGATGTCTTGTAATGTGTCGATCTCAACCCTTCTGCACTGTGTGTTATGGGAGATGTCTTGTAATGTGTTGATCTCAACCCTTCTGCACTGTGTGGTGGAAATCCCTTTCTTCTCCAGATTTAAACAGTCATTAAAAAAAGTGTTAGTGAGCTCACCAAGTCGTCTAGTCCTAACATCTTGGAGATTGTGCCAGACATTCATTGCTTATTTAAAATGCTTAAATGTTTTGGCCCAGTTAACACTTGTGAATAGCCACTTTCTTTTATAAATAGTCCCATGCGAGTCCAAGCATTGGGATTTTTGGAGATCCAGTATTGCACCAGATATCCTGGCAGCCAAGTACTATTTCTCAAGACCTTACAATATGTAGCATGTTAATGTAGAAAAATAGCCCAGGAGTAAAGCATATGTCATGTAGGCCTTACTTTACCCCAGTGAATTAACTACAAAACAAAGGATGCCAAAGAGCAGCTCAAGTTAAACATTGTTTTGTTTATTCCAGAAATAAATCGTACATAAAGTTGACACCGGGTCATTCCATGCCAACTCAACCAGTGCCGTTGCCCGTCCATCTCAGATTTTCCTAGAAAAATTCACCTGAGGGCTTTCAGACATGCTGAGTTCAGAAATGATAGCCATTATTTTTTATATTTGTAGCACCTCGTTCTACTCGTAATGAATAGGGCTTTTCAGAAAGAAATACTAGGAGCACCCTACTCACTTCTGGCAAGTTGCCAGGCGAGGGGTAAGTGACAAGTTTTATTTGAACTTCAGCCTAACCCTTTACCCTGTAGGGGATGCAGGTCCTAAGATGTTAGTATTGCTTTAAGAACCTTAGGAACCACTCTTAGAAATTCTGTGAAACACTTTTGGTTTCAAGTTCCTCCACTGGTCGTTAACCCCCTGAAATTTGAATTTTTGTATTTGTACCAAGTTTAGGCCGTAATAACTTGCGTGGGGGGACTCCAAAAAATCACCCATTCTCATGCTAGCCAGTCAGTCAATTTCAGGCACAACTGAAAGTCTTTGGTTTAGGAGGTCTTCGATGACAGAGACAGTTGTATTTAAACGGTGCTGTAAACAGGGAAGATATATATTTTTTTTTATATAAGAAAAAACATAAATTTAGTTTTTAAAACCCAACTAAGTAAGGTTTTGGTAGTTTCAAATGTATCATCGTAACAAAGAAGTCCCAAGTCCCTTGCAAGTTCATAACCCCTCAGCTCAAAGCTAGTGCCAGTGAAAGCACACACTGTTACTCTTTCCTCTAGATCAGTGGTTTTCAAACTTTTTAGAGATAGAGTCATAACATACCTATGAAAACAGAATTACTAGGCTTAAGTACTTATTGATGTGAACTGAAAATATATCATGCTTACCTACCAATGTGATGGACGTGCCTGCTTTTTATCACAGATTTCAGTAAAACTGCACCCTGATTAGTAAACAATGCAGCCCATACACAAGGGTATGTTATTCTGTATTTTAAAATGAACGAATAGGACTTCAAGTTACAAAAAAATGTAAGCGTGTCATTGAAAATAAAATAAACAAGCCTGGATTTGCTGGCTCAGAAGACACGCAGGGAAGGAGGAGGGGCTAGAGTTCAGCCAATTACTGTTCATAGAAAACTGCTGTTAAGCTAATTAAATAAACTAAAATTAAAACTAAAAATGCCATGTAAAATTATTTCAAAATCCAGACCAATAAGTATGGCAAGACGAGTCCAAAAACAGGTTATGCTTTTGAAAAACAAAACCTAGGGTTCTAATTTGAAAGCAAAATCAGAAAGCAATTCTCAACAAAAGTCGCGCATTTCTTCCAACAAATGCAGAAGTGTAGAGAAAAAACAGACGGGGCATTTTGCATAAAAACTATTTAAAATTTACAAATACAGGCATTTTTTTTTAAAAATCAGGTAGCATGCGAAGCTGTGTGAATATTGAATAACACATTGAATATGTGTGTGTTTCTTATTTATTTAACTCGAATGTTATCGTTGAACAATTGAGCTGGACATTTAAAATGCTGTGTGTGTTTTGTGCACTAATCCAGACAGAATAAGCACATTGTTTTGAAGTGAATATTTCCAAAAGCTAAATTTGATGAAAATAGAAAGGTGACATTTATATCATGCAGTCAAAAATGACTTTTAGCAAAATGCTTCCATGTTAGTGACACAGACACTTCCCAATCGCAGACACTCCCAATCCCAGGAATAGGGATTGATTTTTTTTTTTTTTTAATCCTGCGATTCCATTTTTGTAATAATAATAATACCGTGCTTTTGCTTATATTAGCCTAATAATTTGCGGTGTACATGCGTAGGCTAATGCAATCACTCGACAAAGGGGTTCAACGAATTAGTCATAGTGACAAAACACATGAAGCATTGCAAGTAAAGATAACGCAGTCGTGTCGCTCCAGCTGCAGCGCATTGATTTCACTGCCTGCTCAACTCAGCAATACTGTTATTTCAAAACATAAACTTACATAAAACACACTGAATTGATTCAACTACAAACACTGAACATTTAAACTCCAGAAAGTAAACGTACCTAGTAAATACTACACATTTTTAAAAGAAGCAACATTTATTATTTTTATTATTTATTTTTTCTTTCTAGCCTACAGACTGCAGAACCACCGCCCTGCTGTTTAAATATGTAATTTAGCCATGTGCGCTCTGCGCTCACTCGCTGTCAGCAGCCGGTTGGGTGTTTATTGTTAACCTCGCCCAACAGAAAGGAAACGTTCACCAGCACGGCTGTGCTTTTATTTGAAAGGGGATTCAACATTGTTAATTCGAAGAGCGTTCGAGTAACCCCAGGGGTACGCATACCCCAGTTTGAACACCGCTGCAGTAGATCAAAAACAAAAGCTCAGAATAAAAACGATTTAACATAAAACGTCCATGCGGTAATGGTTACATTTCTATTTCAGGGAAATAAAATACACAGACAAAACCATTTTTTATGTGATAATTAAAAACAAATCTGCAAATTTCTGCACTGATTAAAGGTTTTCTGTGGCCATCACTGCATTCTGCACTGATTTCTGGAGAGACTGGTACATGTCAGCAGATCACTGGCACTGTGTGTTTTACTCTGGGATTATTGAAATGTGTCACTAATCATCATTATATTCCTCTTCCAGGAACTCACAAACTGCATTTTTTTGGAGTGGCAACCTCGGAAGGGGCAGGATTCCCAGACTATGTAGCTGTGGAGATGATGGATGATGTGCAAATCACATACTATAACAACACCATGAAGAAACCTATCTTCCGAACAGACTGGATCAATGAGACTGTGGGTCATGAGTTCTTGGAAACACTTACCCCATATATTCTGTACAGTCATAGTAGGATACCGCGGAGTTTGAGAAATACAGTCCAGCACTTCAACCATACTGGAGGTGAGTACAGAAACAAAGGGCTGAATGCATAAAAATTCAGACCATGGCAACATGTAAAAAGGTACAAAATTAGCAGAAAAAAGTTAAAGTTTCTTAAAGAAAGTTTCCCCATAACACTTTACAGGGGTGTGCAATTTTTGAAAAAATCTTGCTATCCAAGGGACAAAATGCTAGAAAAATCTACTTATCCTTCTTAAAAATCTACTTGCCCCCTCCCTGTCGCACAAAACACACACAAGAAAGTAGAATCTAACTTGTAGGATTTTGGTTTTATTTAACAGTGAACACAATCAGTCAATCAGTGATTAACAGGGGCGGGTCTGGCCTTGTAGCTTGACGGGTTCACTGAATTCTTCAAGATACACAAAAGCTTCCCTGTGACCTGGGGTGCCAGCTGGCTCCAGAATTTACGGACACTTTAAGCCAGGTCAGGTTTTTTTAACTCACCTCTAACCGCAAATGAATTGATTTTATTGAACAAGTAAAGTGGGTGTGAATTGCGGTGGCAATTCTATCCGGAGAGCATCATAACATGTATTAAAATCATACTGCTTGAAATGTTATGTGGTAAACAATACGTATCAGAATAATGCAATTCCATCGTATAGAATTCTGCTCTCACCTGCACTCTTTCTCATTTAACCTTGAGGTTAAGTTTCTATTAATGTAATACTTATTTCTGCTTCGCAAAGTCCAACTCCAATCACACAAATACAGCAAATCAGCAAGCTGTATAGGTCTTGATTGATGGAAAGGATCCTCACAGGAAGTAGTTCTCGCTCCCAGACAGCTGTGTGCTTTTAGTAATAGTTAGCAAAACAATTCCATTCCTTCAGCGACAGCTCATGCAATTTACACTCATGCTACATGCTCAATAAAATCAATTCATTTGAGGTTAGAGAGGCGAGTTAAAAAACCTGACCTGGCTTGAAGTGTCCCTAAATTCTGGAGCCACCTGGCAACCCTGCCTGTGACCCCACCTCACCTCAACAAATGTATTCAATAAATAGATCTGAGTAGATTTCTGTGTTTTGTACAGCTCTTTGAGTGTTTGAGGTCAGAGTTCTTTTCAGAATTCTAATACATGTATCTTTTTTTAAAATTTTTTAAAATTTTATTTCTGGTGTGAAATGCTTGTGCCATAATATTATTTCATATATATTTGCCAACACTGTCACAGTTCATTTCAGAACTTTTTGTAGCTGGTAGATACATTTACAACTACATTTAATTCCCACTACTAGTTCTAATACATTTATCTAATTATTTTTTTTTTTGGTGAAATAATTGTTATATATTTGCCAACACTATCCTGATTTTCAGAATTTTTGTAGCTGTCAGATACATTTGCTACTGTACATTTAATTCCAATACTTTTTTTATTATTATGATCTATTTCTTTGCTATTGTGTGAAGTTTATTTCATTGATTGTTATATGTTGCAGTAACTGCTGTAAATTAAATTTCACGCACAATGGTTGCGCACTGAGGAGGTGGCAAGGATGATGGAAAGTGACAGTGACTCTGAGTCAGACCCTGGTCTGATTCCACCTGACTCTGGCAGTGACCTTTACCCCCCTGACACCCCCAGTGATGTCACTGAGGAAGAGGATTCCCCCTCTTCCATGGAAGAGCCTGTCAGAACTCCAGAACGTTCTGCAGCCTGCACGCCCCAGGAGGCCAAGGCAGTATGTGCCAGTGTACAATTGGACCCCCCAGTAATGTACAGCTGCGCATACATCCTTTGGGGCACAATTGTGGAACTAAATACAAACTTATCATTTTTTCCACTTAAGTAGTTTTGCCTAATATCGGAGGGGGTTCTGGGTAACAGACTTTAGGGGTGGGGTTTGTGTTACCCATCCCTGAATTCTATAATCTGTGGGGATTCAGAAAATATATGGTTGTCCCTGGTTACCTTGCTGCCACAGGGAGTTTTGCCATGCTAAATGTGGGGAGGAGCCACACGCCAACATCAGCAGAATTATCATGGAAAATGCCTGCCAGGGTGTGTCTTGTTTTGAGGCTTATTGCAGCCCGGAACCTCAGCTAAAAGTAAACGTGTTTGAGGCTTATTGCAGCCCGGAACCTCAGGTAAAAGTAAACATGTTTGAGGCTTATTGCAGCTTTCGTTTTTGATATACTGTAGAAATTAATGTTTTCGGTTACTTCCCAAAATGCTTGAGTTTTTTTTTTTCTGTCACAATATGTATAGTAACTCGACAGTACTTGCACACTTAAGTTGTCCCTTCTTTCATTTGCTGTCTTCCACAACGAAATCCCTATGGTCACAGGCACATTCTTCTGGGGTTTTTGTGTGGAGGCATTTTTGTAGATTTCGCCACAATTCTATTTTAAATCCTCAGTATCTTAACTGTAATATGGGCAGCAGTGTGGAGTAGTGGTTAGGGCCCTGGACTCTTGACCGGAGGGTCGTGGGTTCAATCCCAGGTGGGGGACACGGCTGCTGTACCCTTGAGCAAGGTACTTTACCTAGATTGCTCCAGTAAAAAAAACCCATCTGTATAAATGGGTAATTGTATGTCAAAATAATGTGTAAAAAATAATGTAATTGTATGTAAAAATAATGTGGTATCTTGTAACAATTGTAAGTCGCCCTGGATAAGGGTGTCTGCTAAGAAATAAACAATAATAAATAATAATAATAATACAGTTTGAAATCCTGTTAACAAGCCTCCATCCTGATTGTAATCTCGTTTTAAATCTCGCAAGCAGAGTCTCCAATAGAAATGTAGGAATGTGCTGTCACTCAGTAGTTGGGGCGGGTTTAAAGTATTCAGAACGAATCAATGATAGATACAAGTCAGGAAGGCGGGACATTGCTCGCAGCAGTGGGAAATGTATGTATTATTATTTTTGTAGTAGGTTTTATTTTTTAATGGGACAAGGGTAAAGTCAATGTGAATAGATTAACCATTTCCAGTGTTTCCAGTGTTTATTGGCTATCAACCGGTTTCATTTTTTTTTGTATTGGGGTGTTTTATCGGTTAAAACCAAAAATCAGAAGCCCAAATTATAATGCGAGGTGGTAATCCTTCATTTTGAAAATGAAAGTTGGGCATGTTATACTCTATGCATTGCAAGAGGGGTTAAAGTTCACCTCATGTTTATGAGTCTAGTACCATTGTAATCCTCACAACTAGTTTCACATATATATATATATATATATATATATATATATATATATATATATATATATATATATAGAGTTTTCCAGCTTCCTTTGATACAGTTTGTGCAGAGGGGTCAGAAAATAGAGAACAAAGGCAAAAATAAAATAAAACAGTTATAAAGAAATAATAATAATATACGTGAGGCAGTCACGTGCTGTACTTTTATTCCAAGCAAAAAAAACCTCTAGCACTAAGGGTTCCAAAAGCCCCAGCAATGAAAGGGTTAAAATGTAAAAAGACGCCATAAGTCCATCATTAAACATAAATAAACCAAACCCCACAATAAAACAAACACTGGTTTGATCCACCATAGTCCGCTCTGCACTGTTTACAACAGCTAACGTTAGCAGCGGTGTGACGGCAACAGAAGATGCTGGGCAGTTTGGAGACTGTAAAAAATGATTCATTAAATACAGGCTAGGTCATTGTTAGTTTAGTTTGTTTTATTCTCGATTTTAATTAAATTCTATTCAGATGGTTATTTAGTGTTTTTTACACAAGGACGTTAGTAGGTTCATGTTGCTGTGGGTCCATGAACGGGTTTAAGTTCAACAGCTCTAATAAAATATTACTGCTATTAAGCACTGGTAATAATCTGAAGCCGTGGTATTGCAAAATAACAGAATCCCGTTTTTACTTTAGAAATTTTTAGTTTTCATTATAAACTTGTCGTTCTTTATTAAAATGAATGTTCAACTGTCATATTGAAGCTTGTTGTGTACTACTCATTCAAGCAGACCAAGTAGGAATTTGCTTAAGACGTTTTTCAAGTCAAGTAAGCTTACTTGAGTGTAAATAATGACAATAGTGTAATCTTACTTTAAAGGCACTCAGCTGAATCGTAAGGTAATTAAACTGGGGGGGGGTTGGATTTGCACCAGGAGTCACAGTCAGAATGATCATTGGCCACGTTCACCCGTGGATAAAGTGCTTTTTAAACTGTGTCTTGTTAAAATTCCATGTTTCATAGTCTCAAAGAAACTCACGTTATGGATCTGACAGAAATGGACAAGCACTGCTGGGTCACTTAACATATTCTCAAAAGTCTGTGATTCGTGGAACCTGCAATCAAGACATTTGATGTCATTTTGTAAGAAAGATTTGGCTGCTCCCCAAAATCATATTAATTAATATATCAAGTTTTTAATATTTTAATAGTGCAACCCGAAGTCCAGTGTTCTGGATGTGACGGGGTCGGAACTGTAATAAAAAAAATGAATTAGTCTTGTTTAAAAACTTTAAATTGACATTTGTCCAAAAACTATATATCTATCTGTCTATCTGTCACCTGGGGCGGGTTTAAAGTATTCTATCTATCTGTCTAACAATCTATCTATCTATCTATGTGTATATCTGTCTATCGATGGTAGAAGGGGTAAAGTTTGCGAAGGACAGTGAGGTTTTTAAATTGCTGGGGGAAAAAAGGGCTAAAAACAGGGGACAATGCTGTCACTAAAAAACGCAGCGTTTCTTGTGATGGCAGCAGTGTCAATATGGAGCCTGAGAGCTCCGTGGAGTCGTGCAGCGCGCAGGCTGTCAGCACAGTGACAGACAATCCCACTGTAGACAGTGATGATGAAGGCAGTCTTACTGATTCCTCTCACGCATCGCAATCGCTGGCGTGTATAATCCCGCTGTAGACAGTGATGATGAAGGCAGTCTTACTGATTCCTCTCAAGCATCGCAATCGCTGGCGTGTATAATCCCGCTGTAGACAGTGATGATGAAGGCAGTCTTACTGATTCCTCTCAAGCATCGCAATCGCTGGCGTGTATAATCCAGCTGTAGACAGTGATGATGAAGGCAGTCTTACTGATTCCTCTCAAGCATCGCAATCGCTGGCGTGTATAATCCCGCTGTAGACAGTGAAGATGAAGGCAGTCTTACTGATTCCTCTCAAGCATCGCAATCGCTGGCGTGTATACTCCCGCTGTAGACAGTGAAGATGAAGGCAGTCTTACTGATTCCTCTCAAGCATCGCAATCGCTGGTGTGTATAAACCCCGGGGAGGGTATAGTGTTCACAGCATTAAAGATTTCCTGGAGCAGACGAAAGGGTGAAGGGAAATTGATTTTGAAGACTTTTTCCTGATATTGACTTGTTTCTGAGCTCAGTGCGAGGTTTAAAACAAAACAATTCTGCTCAGGAAACATTTAATACTCAGGAACTAGTGCGCCTGAAATACATATCGAGCAAACTCCATGGCAATGTTAAACAGTCAGTCCTGATGGCCAGTACACTCCTAATTCTCTTCCACTTTACTGTCTGCTTGCTTTTCTTTTCTGAATATCAGTGTGTTTCCTTTTCAAACTCTGCAATGACTAGCTTTAATATCGGGTGCCTTAATATTAATGGCTGTAGAAATGCTATTAAAAGAGCCACATTGTTTGAATTTATCTCTTGAATTTAAGTCTGCATGTTACGTTTTTGCAGGAGACTCACATAGATGGGGGAAATCAGGTTGATTGGGAAAAGGATTGGAAATGAGATGTTTTTTTTCAGTAATGGAACTAATGTGAGTGCTGGGGTTGTCATTTTGTTTTCTAAGGGGTTTAAACCTAGTTCTGTAATTGTCTGTGGCATCATACAAGGACGTCTACTCAGAGTCCAGGTGGTTATTGAGGGCAGAGTGTTTGTTTTTATTAATGTCTATGAGACAGTAAGCTTCCTCCAGAGGCTTGAAGACGTTTTGGCAGAAAGTCAAATGGAAGCGGTGTTAGTTTAATGCTGGGATTTTAATTGCACAGCTAATATCATATTGAGCCACATCCCCAGTCTGCCAGGGACCTGGTTAGGATTGTAAATTATATTGAACTAGTTGATGTGTGGAGAAACCTTAATACAAAAGATATGGCACTGATGTTTCGATGGCCAGACTGGATCGGTTTTATACTGTTAAACATAATTTAAATATTTTGAAATCTTTTTTTTCAGCTTGTCTCGGCTCCGTTTTTTGCGTTTTTTTGATGATGTCGGACAGGGTCCACATTGGACCGGATAGGAATAATTGCAATGTCGGACCAGGTCCGACATAGGACTGCAAAGGGTTAAACATAATTTAAATATTTTTAAATCTTGTTTTATCACCCCCACAGATCACAGTTTAGTTTCTGTTAGTTTGTTGCTCCCCTCTTTGAGACTACAAAGTGCATACTGGCATTTTAATATTGCTTTAATGAATGACGAACATTTTAGGAAAGTTTTTCATTTTTTTGGGGCGAGGTGGAGATGTAAAAAAAGAGACTTCTCCTCATTGTGGCAATGGTGGGATGTAGGGAAGGCGCAGACTTGATCTCTTTGTCAGCAATATAATAGAAACGTCACAAAGAGCTTAAATAAAACCATGAGAGAGCTGCAGGTGGATATCCTACAGCTCCAGAGAGATCTGGAGTCCAGCCCAAACGAAAGGCTGATTGAGGGCCTAAAATGTGAAAAAAAGGGGGTTAGCGGATCTGCTGGATCTAAAGGTGCAGGGGGCGCTGGTGAGATCACGTTTCCAGAGCTTGGTGGTGATGGATGCACACACTCACTATTTCTTTGGGCTGGAGAGGAAGAGTGTACAGAGCAAAGTGATTCAGCGGCTGGGCAGGAGCTCAGGGAGCATGCAGAGATCCAGAAGCTGGTTGTGGGTTTTTATAAGGACCTGTTTACAGCAGAGGTGGTGGAGGAGACGGGGGAATCACAGCGTTTCCTGCAGGGCCTCCCTCAGCTGCCTGAAGAGGAAGCCAAGGGGCTGGAAAGCCCTCTGCCACTGACTGAACTCTCTGACACCCTCCAGGGGCTGAACAACGGAAAGACAGCTGGACTTGATGGCCTCCCAGTGGAGTTTTATAAAAAGTTCTGGTCTCTGCTGGGAGATGACTTGTTGGGGGTTTTCAGGGAGAGTGTGCAGGAGAAAGTTCTGCCTCAGAATTGCAGAAGAACTGTGGAGACCTGTGTCGTTGCTCTGTGCCTATTTATAAAATCCTTTCCAGAGCCCTCGCAAACTGCCTCTGTGATAGGGCAGGTGGTGCAAGGAGACCAAACATATTGCATTCCAGACAGATCCATTTTTGATAATATCTTTTTAGTTCGAGACATACTGGCAGCCTCCAAGCTTTTTGGTTTCAATGCAGGTGTAGTGTCGTTAGATCAGGAAAAGGCCTTCGACCGGGTAGATCACCTCTACCTGTGGAGGGCACTAAAAGCTTTTGGGTTTGGGACCGCATTTTTAGAGATGGTTCAGCTGCTCTATGGTGACGTTTCCGGTCTGTTGAAAATCAATGGTGGCTCAAGCGCCCCTTTCCCTGTTCAGAGAGGTATTAGGCAGGGGTGTTCCATGTCTGGTATGCTCTGCACTATAGCCATAGCGCCTCTTATAAATGAGCTGAGGAGGGTATTGACTGGACTGTCCATTCCTCAGTGTCCTGGTAAACCAGTGAAGATAACAGCCTATGCAGATGACATTGCTGTGTTTTATTACTAACCAAACTGATATTAACAGTGTAGGCACCTAGTGCGCCGCACCCTGGGAGCTCCAGTCCACAGTTGGCTGTGGAATAGCGTGGACTCGAACCGGCGATGTCCAGGCTATAGAGCGCATCCCGCATTCCACGCGGGTGGAGCGCCTTTCCGGATGCGCCACTCGGGAGCCCCCCGTGGCTGAAAGATCTTGAGCAGTCTATAATGTAATAAAAAATACATTTTCCTAATAACTTTTGTTTTTGTTAATGTTTTGAAAGTGTTCCGTTTTTAAATTAAACTCCCTTAGTATGCTTAAAATGGCCTGAAGTTAAAGGCTGGTTAACCCTTTTGCTCCGATGAACATTCAACCTGTTTGAGGTCTGACTGACATAACGTGACTTCCGGCTTTCAGCTTGTGTATCAGGACAACTGTCCACTGAAAGTGTACCGTACTATACCTTTCTAAACAGCTGAGAATCTGAAGATTATCAAGGGAATAACGCTTTCACTCTTACCATGAAATACACCCTACAATTACCTAGTTTGAATGCATAAAATACATTTTAAAATGTACCCGTAGCCACAACTCTCAGGAAGTAGGATCAGAAAGAATTTTATAAATACCGTGCCTGGTTTTCATTTTACACCAAATTGACGGGTGTGCAATGTGAAGAAGTTCGTTATCAGATAGATCTGTCAACTCAACAACATCTTCTGTAAAAAAATATTTTTTCTTTCGGATCGGTAATCATTCTTGGTTATGTAAAGCAATTTAGTCTGCTTTCCAGAAATGCTGCACTTTAAAATCATGGTATATACAGTCATCAAAACACAAACCAAGATACTGAAATGCTGCACCTCATAATAAAAGGTATTTCTATTGGCCTGGGGCTTTAGTGAAATGCATTTTGAATTGAGAGTCAACCATGATGTTTATCCTATTTCACTACAGTTAATATTTTGTAAATTATTTTTGGGTTTATTAACATTTTGGACAATTTAATATGATTTCTGGTAAGCTTGTACTTGTGATCGCCGAATCTCCCAACAGAAAAAAAAAAAAACTCACTCGTCTATCTTTCTGTCTATCTAACTTTACTTTCGTTTTGAAATACATAAAACCATCCCTGATTGGTTGTTGGAGTCTTTGGAGATGTCAGTCATTTGGTAAGCAACCAATGGTTGTTTAAAACGGCTTAAAATGGGCATCTACCGTCACCATTACATCATCGTTCATATATGAATGATTTCTAGCTGTAGTGAAAGGGTTAAGAGGAAGATCTGACACAGGTGATGTCACAGCCAGTGCAATTGTAACATTGATTTTATACTTCACTTATTCCAATAGGTCACACCTTAAACAGAACAGTACTGTGAAAAAAATGTTGTGAAGAGGGACCTATGTTGCTAATACTATAAAGGGACCAGGGATAAGGTTACTAATGCTAATAACACTGAAGGAAGTAGATTTTAACAATTAACAAACTGACCTGTAAATGTTCACTACAAGTAATGCAGTGCTTCTGCAGTGCTGCTCTGTCAGACTAAATCCATGGACTCTGTGTCTTCATGTTCAATACTCCGAAATGCAAGAGAAGAGAGGCACTCTTGTGACACTGTGATGAGTTAAAGGGGGTTTGGTCTGCAATTCAGCCTCCTGACAGCAGAAGGTATCGGAAATCAACCCAAGGCTTCACTCACCCAGATCACGTGACCGTGACAGAAGTCAATATGAGGGGCGCCATCTTGGTGAGGGGCAGAAGCGCGAGTATGTGAATCCCTGCCCCTGCGGTCTGGGGATGCTCTGGTTAAGCCCATGCTTTATCTCTCCCAGTTAGCGGTGGGAAAAGGGGGCTGCAGAGCATGGGCTTGATTGGTTGAGCCAGACAGCGGCTGGAAATGAGGAGAGGGTATATACAGTGCCTATAGAAAGTCTACACCCACTTGAACTTTTTTCACATTTTGTTGTGTCGGTGCCTCAGAGTTTCATGCATTTAAATTATATTTTTTTTCCACTTATCTACACACCATACTCCACACTGTTAAGGGGAAAAAAGTTTTTATTGAGAAAAACCACTTCAACTCCAGATGTAAAAATGAAACCCCTTCCCAGGTACCAGATTTTGAAAAAAATAAAATAAATAATAATAATAATAATAATAATAATAATAATAATAATAATAATAATAATAATAATAATGATAATAATAATAATGTTTTCAAACCTGTAATTGCTATAAAATGTTAACATATGATGAATAAAACACAAATAAATGACCTAAACTGTGTTTTTCATTAACCCTTTATGCTGCTGTGTACTACATACCCATATTCAATATAGAGATAAAAATGAAAACAAAAACGCTGCTAATAACGATAATAACAATAATAATCAGTAAACAGTAATTATCAAATAAAAATCAAACAATATCAAAACGTGTGCCAGTATCGACTTGCTCTGTGCCATTTATTGAAATGTTCAATACAACAGAACCCGGGATTGCCTTCGCAACCACTGCACATTTTTCTTTTCTTTTGTCTTTTCTTTTGTTTTAATTTTTTTGTCTTTTCTTTTGTTTAATTTTCATAGCAGACCCTGTACCTTTTTTACGGGGTCTGCTTCGCTTGTGTTGGAGGGATAGTCACAAATGGTTGTACACAGCTACTTTGCGCAGGCATTGTGATGGATCTGGCTTCCGCATTGCCTGTACCCAGCGCTGTGTTTTGATAGTATTTCGTCACAGCACTGTCATTTCAAACCAAACAGCTTCCCGTTTGCAGCTGGCTTACCTGTAAAGTAGCTGCATGCTCTTCTGTTCGTACAGTTTGTATTGTTCTTGGCTCCACATCCTCTTCATCATAATCACTGAGTGATAAGTCAGCATCACTGTCGCTGGTATCGAAATCCTCCGAACCAACTTCACTCCGGTTGCTCATTATAGAAAGACCACGTACGTTGCCGTGTTTAGCTTTTGCTAAAACTTATATAAACTATAACTAAACAAGTAAAACTAATAATAAATAATAAAAAAAAATAATTTAAAACACTATATATATACTTGTAAAATCTGAATGACTTCCCGCAATATATCTCAGCCTTCTAAACACCCACAGCTACACACTGGAATTGCTACATGACACGCAATTGGATAAAAATGTCACCTGACCCTCCCCCAACTTTCATTGCACATTCCACAGTACTAGCACTGCTTTAGAGAATGAAACCTGAAATGCTAGACTTAGAAACCGATCATAGAATAGAATGGGGAAACTTGACGTAAGCAGGTACGGCATGGTACTGTAAGTGGGTTTTCAATTGATGTAAGTGCGTACGTCATGGAGTTGAAGTGGTTAAAAATACAAAACTGAAAGATCATAACTGGATAAGTCTCCACCCTCCTGAGTTAATACATGGTGGAAGCACCTTTGGCAGCAATTACAGCTGTGAGTCTGTTGGGATAGGTCTCTACCAACTTTGCACACCTAAATTTGGCAATATTTGACCATTATTCTTTACAAAACTGTTCAAGCTGTGTCAAGTTCCTTGGGAGCGTTGATGGACAGCAATCTTCAAGTCATGCCACAAATTTTCGATTGGATTTAGGTTGGGGCTCTGACTGGGCCACTCAAGGACATTTACCTTCTTGTTCCTTAGCCACTCCAGTGTAGCTTTGGCTGTGTGCTTTGGGTCGTTGTCATGCTGAAAGGTGAACTTCCGTCCCAGTTTCAGCTTTCTTGCAGAGGGCAGAAGGTTTTCCTCAAGGACTTCTCTGTACTTTGCTCCATTCATTTTCCCTTCTATCCTGACAAGTGCCCCAGTCCCTGCTGATGAGAAACATCCCCATAACATGATGCTGCCACAACCATGCTTCACAGTAGGGATGGTGTTGTTCTTTGGGTGATGCGCTGTGTTGGGTTTGCACCGAACATAACGCTTTGCATTTAGGCCAAAAAGTTCAATTTTAGTTTCGTCAGACCACAAAACTTTTTGCCACATGGCTACAGAATCTCCTGAGTGTTTTTTTGCATACATCAAACCGGATTCAAGGTGGGCTTTCTTGAGTAATGGCTTGATTCTTGCCACCCTACCATACAGGCCAGATTTGTGGAGTGCTTGGGATATTGTTGTCACATGCACACTTTGACCAGTCTTGGCCATAAAAGCCTGTAGCATTTGCAAAGTTGCCATTAGCCTCTTGGTAGCCTCTCTGATCAGTCTCCTTCTTGCTCGGTCATCCAGTTTGGAGGGACGGCCTGATCTAGGCAGGGTCTTGGTGGTGCCATACACCTTCCACTTCTTAATAATCGTCTTGACCTTGCTCCAAGGGATATTCAAGGCCTTTGATAGTTTTTTATACCCATCCCCTGATTTGTGCCTTTCAACAGCTTTGTCACAGAGTTCTTTTGAAAGAGCCTTGGTGCTCATGGTTGAGTCTTTGCTTTGAAATGAACTTCCCAGCAGAGGGAACCTACAGGAACTGCTGAATTTATCCTGAAATTATGTGAATCACTACAATTTAACACAGGTGGAGGCCACTTAACTTGGTGTGTGATTTTGAAGGCTATTGGTTACACCTGAGCTAATTTAGAATTGTTATTACAAGGGGGGTGGACACTTATCCAACCAAGCTATTTCAGTTTTTATTTTTAATTAATTTTCTACAGATTTCTAGAATATTTTTTTCACTTGGAAGTTGTGGGGGAGGATGTGTTGATAAATGAAAAAAAAAACTATTTTAATACATTTTAATTCCAGGCTATAAAGCAACAAAAGGTGAACATTTTGAAAGGGGGTATAGACTTTCTATAGACACTGTAAGGGGCTGCATGAGCCTGTGGGAGGAGGGAGACCGAGAGAGTCTGCAGCCAAAGCGATAGGGTTAGTTAGAAAGGGTTTAGTATTCTTTTTTGGTGGTGTGAATTCCGGCCCCAAACAGGAATTTTCTGCTTAGTACCTCAATAAACCGTGAATTCAAGAATTTAACACTGTCTCCCGGAGTCCTGCTTCATAAAAACCTGACAAAACGTTACAATATTATCATATATTATATTGCAACTGCATGCATACACCCGAGACTGACCACATTGCAGAGCATATTCTGTGAGGAGTCTGTTAATACACATCTTTAATAATCAATAATATATTCTGAGGAGTCTGTTTATACATGTCTTTAATAATCAATAATATATTCTATAAGGAGTCTGTTAATACATGTCTTTAATAATTAATAATATATTCCATAAGGAGTCTGTTAATACATGTCTTTAATAAGCAATAATATATTCTATAAGGAGTCTGTTAATACATGTGTTTAATAATCAATAATATATTCTATAAGTGTTCTAATTACAAATTCATTAAGCTTTACTTTGAACAGACACTAATGTCTAGTTTGTTTTTTGTCTTTGTGTGTTTATTCCAGTTCACACTTACCAGCAGGTGGGTGGCTGTGAGCTGCATGATGACGGTGCCAGGCGTGCATATTTGAATCACGAGTATGATGGGAAGGATTTTATTAGTTTTGATGTGGAGACCAAGACCTGGGTCGCTGCTGTGCCGCAGGCTGTCTTCTATAAACACAAGCTGGAAGCTAACACAGCCTGGAAACAGATCACTTTGGACTATCATACACGGGAGTGTTTCCAGTTGCTGGAGTGGTGTCTCCAGTGTGAGATGGAGACCCTGCAGAGGAAAGGTAGAGTAACAATCTCATACAGTATTCCTTGTGTTTAACTCATCAGATACTAACTGAGTGTTTATAGTTTAAAGGTAAAGTAACAATCTCATACAGTATTCCTTGTGTTTAACTCATCAGATACTAACTGAGTGTTTATAGTTTAAAGGTAAAGTAACAATCTCATACAGTATTCCTTGTGTTTAACTCATCAGATACTAACTGAGTTTTTATAGTTTAAAGGTAAAGTAACAATCTCATACAGTATTCCTTGTGTTTAACTCATCAGATACTAACTGAGTGTTTATAGTTTAAGGGTAAAGTAACAATCTCATACAGTATTCCTTGTGTTTAACTCATCAGATACTAACTGAGTGTTTATAGTTTCAAATGTGCAAGTACAGATCGTTTTAGTTTTGTTCATCTTGTTTGCATTGCTGCTCAATCTCTAGATGCAAACACTGCATTAATAAATGAACCTGCAGGGGGTGAAATCAGACCTTGTTTGTTTAAACCACAATGACACACCTGGATTTACACGGTATGGGATTTACACACGCTTTCAACTACATGAAGACCCTGCTGCCTGCTTATGTCAGAAGAGATCTCACAAGCAGCTATATAAAGTTTCAACATGGCAGAGATACAGTGATATTCCTTATAGAGTTGATATGACAGAGATACAGTGATATTCCTAATAGAGTTGATATGGCAGAGATACAGTGATATTCCTAATAGAGTTGATATGGCAGAGATACAGTGATATTCCTAATAGAGTTGATATGACAGAGATACAGTGATATTCCTAATAGAGTTGATATGGCAGAGATATAGTGATATTCCTAATAGAGTTGATATGACAGATACAGTGATATTCCTAATAGAGTTGATATGGCAGAGATACAGTGATATTCCTAATAGAGTTGATTTGGCAGAGATACAGTGATATTCCGAATAGAGTTGATATGACAGATACAGTGATATTCCTAATAGAGTTGATATGACAGAGATACAGTGATATTCCTAATAGAGTTGATATGGCAGAGATACAGTGATATTCCTAATAGAGTTGACATGGCAGAGATACAGTGATATTCCTAATAGAGTTGATATGACAGAGATACAGTGGTATTCCTAATAGAGTTGATATGGCAGAGATACAGTGATATTCCTAATAGAGTTGATATGACAGATACAGTGATATTCCTAATAGAGTTGATATGACAGAGATACAGTGATATTCCTAATAGAGTTGATATGACAGAGATACAGTGATATTCCTAATAGAGTTGATATGACAGAGATACAGTGATATTCCTAATAGAGATGATATGGTGACCTACCTGTGCTGTGTGCAGCTTCTGAGAAGAAAAATAAAAGGAAGTGATTTCTTTAAAAGGTTCCTCAAATATCAATCTGAAAAAGCACTTCTACACTGACTTTTTCTGTGTCCTGGATTTCCCTTGTGTTTTGTAACTATAATTTATATTTTAGATTACAATTGTATTTTTATTGCCCGTTGTCAAGTTATTATTGTTATTTATTTCTTAGCAGACGCCCTTATCCAGGGCGACTTACAGTCGTAAACAAAAATACATTTCAAGAATCGCAGTATTAATACATTAATACAATTAAGAGCATGTTAGGATGTGCCAAGTGGCCAAATATGGTATTGCAGGGAAGCACCCAAACAACAGAAGATTCGTTGCAAACTTTCTTTTTTTCCTCTTTATTTTTTAAATGATCCAAGAACTGAACTGAACAAAAGCATATCAAAACAAAATTTCAAAGAAAAAAAAATAACTTTTTACAAAATAAAATTAAAAAAATCCTAAATGCAGGATGATGAAACTGTTTTTTTTTAGCAGTAAACCAGTAAAGAGATATATTGCTCTGTATAGCCAGGACACTCATGCAGCAAAACCCTCTCTCTTACGCTAGCACAGCCTCCCTTTTATACTCAGGCTAAAATCACTCCTCCCCTTAGAAGAAACCAAAAATCTAACTTTAATTAACTTAATTAACTTTAATTAACTAACTTTAATTAACTTTAAAATCCATTTATATATCATTAACTACTATTATATAAGTATCACCAAGTTATATAAAAATCACTTGGTTTAATATCAATTCTACCTAGAATTATTTTAATATAAAATGTATAATTTTATTTTTGTATAAATCACAACACCCCTTACTTTAATCATGGCATGGTCTGCCCTTCAATTACACACCGGTATCCTTTAAATTTGTCTTGCGCGTTGCAAGCAGGCTTTACGGTAGAAACGAGGTATCATCTGCCCCTCACGAACATGGCGCCTCATTGTACTGCTCGACTCACACAAACATGGCGCCGCCCATGCACCACACTGATGCTAACAAACACCATTTACAAACAAACTAGTAAGTATTTGCTTTTAATCTCTAATTTAAAATTTAGTTTTACTTGTTTAGACAAGTTATGTTACTGAATAACAAACTACGCACTTCCCTGTGAATGTGCACCTTCACCGGGAAACACCGCTTCAACATAACTTTATTTCTGTTTGTCTTTTTCCACCCGCGGCCGCCTACAACCCCACAGGTAAGTCAGCACTTTATATATATATATATATATATATATATATATATATATATATATATATATATATATATATATATACTTTATGCAATTGCAAATGCAAAACAATTCATATGAATTTAAATAAAACACAATATACAGTACTATTATTTTCTTTGCGTTCTTAAGAAACAGTCCCGCTTTACTCCACAATTCCTTTAAAACACGTTCACTTGTTAAAAGTTTTATTTTTATAAAGGGATGGGACGTGAACCATCACAGAGCAAGATAAAATACAATGGCTTCGGTTCTAGCGAGTACAAGTATATGACAAAATACGATTCAATAACGGAGCAGATAAGTGTCAGTGATAGTTACATCAGGATATGATTAAATACAAAATACTACAGATTAAACAACACTTGGCAGATTACAGTACTCTAAAGTACAGGATTAAATGCAGTAAAATAGGGGGCAGATAAGAGCAAGTAAAGCGCATTTAAGGAAGAGTGATAATTATCCAGAGGGAAAAAAAGGAGGAGTTCTACAGGTGCTTTCTGAAGAGGTGAGTCTTGAGGAGGCACCGGAAGGTGGTCACGGACTGGGCAGTCCTGACATCTGTAGGAAGGTCATTCCACCACTGTGGGGCGAGGGTGGAGAAGGAGCGGAGTGTAGAGGAGGTAGAGCCAGTCTTCTAGTGCAGGAGGAGCGGAGAGGTCGAGTGGGGGTGTAGGGAGAGATGAGGGTCTGGAGGTAGCTGGGTGCAGTCTGGTCAAGGCATCTGTAGGCTAGTACAAGAGTCTTGAACTGGATGCGAGCAGTGATCGGGAGCCAGTGGAGTGAGCGGAGCATTGGAGTTGCGTGGGAGAAGCGAGGCAGAGAGAACACCAGGCGAGCAGCGGAGTTCTGGATGAGCTGGAGCGGACGGGTGGCAGACGCAGGGAGGCCAGCCAGGAGGGAGTTGCAGTAGTCTAGGCGGGAGAGTACCAGGGCCTGGACAAGGAGCTGGGTGGCGTAGTTGGTGAGGAAGGGTCGGATTGTTCGTATGTTGCTCAGGAAGAATCGGCAAGTGCGTGCCAGAGTGGAGATGTGCTGGGAATACGAGAGGCAGGGGTCCAGGGTGACTCCCAGGTTCTTAGCTGAGGAGGAGGGAGAGAGTGTGGTAGATTCCAGAGGAATGGAGATAGAGAGATCAGAGGAGGGGGAGGAGGGAAAGAAGAGGAGGTCAGATTTAGAGAGGTTAAGTTTGAGGTGATGTGAGTGCATCCAGGAGGAGATTGCAGACAGGTAGAGATACGGGAGGAGATGGTGGAGTCAGAGGGGGGAAGGAGAGGATCATGAGCATCATCAGCATAGAAATGGTATGAGAAACCATAGGATGCAATGAGGGGGCCCAGGGAGCCGGTGTAGAGAGAAAACAGGAGAGGACTGAAGACTGACCCTTGAGGGACTCCTGTTGAGAGAGGGTGACGTGTGGAGGTTGAGCCGCGCCAGGTTACCTGGTAAGTACGGTTGGAGAGGTAGGAGGAGAACCTGGCCAGAGCAGTGCCAGAGATTCCCAGGTCAGCGAGAGAGGATAGTAGAATAGAGTGATCGACAGTGTCAAAGGCAGCAGAGAGGTCGAGGAGAATTAGGACAGAGGAGAGAGAGGCAGGGTAGGAGGGAGACAGGACAGTAGCTCTGGAGGTAGGTGGGGTCGAGGGTAGGTTTTTTGAGGAGGGGAGTGATAGAGGCTTGTTTGAAGGCAGAGGGAAAGAGACCAGAAAGGAGAGAGGTGTTGAGAAGGGAGGAGATGAAGGGAAGTAGAGCAGGAGCAGCAGCTTGAAAGAGGTGAGTGGGGAGGGGGTCCAGGACACACGTGGTGGGTTTGTGGCCCTGGAGCAGGGAGGAGAGGTCAGTCTGAGAGGGGAGAGAAGGTGGAGAAGGAGGGTGAGTTAGTAGGGGACGCAGTGGGTGTAGGGGTTGGAGCGGGAGGGGTGGGGTGGGGGAGAGGTTTATGGATATCTGAGATTTTAGAAGAGAAGAAAGTAAAAGTCATCAGGAGATAGAGGAGGGAGGAGAAGGTAGAGAATAGTTTACGTGGGTTGTTAGTGGAGGCTTGGATTATCGATTGGAAATAAGAACATTTAGCAGAGGAGAGAGTAGAGGAGAGGAGGGAGGGGTGGAGGTCTAGGGCAGCAGGGAGTTTGGTTCTCTTCCATTTCTTTTCAGCAGATTGCAGTGTGATTCTTGCTGAGCAGAGCACAGGAGAGCAAGGGTTGGGGAGGGGAGGGGCGAGTAGGTCGGGAGGTGAGGGGACAGAGGGAGTCGAGGGAGGAGGTGAGAGAGGAGAAGAGGGTGGAGGTAGCAGAGTCTACAGAGAGTTGGGAGAAGGAGTCAATGGGAGGGAGGTGAGAGAGAGCAGTGGAGGCAAGGACAGAGGGGGAGAGAGAGCAGAGGTTATGGCGAAAGGTGACAGTGAGGGTAGGAGGAGCAGGGAGAGAGGGGAGAGACAGAGAAAAAGAGATGAAATAGTGATCAGAGAGGTCCAGGGGGGTGACAGAGGGTGGAGGGGTTGGCAGGCCCTGGAGAAGGTGTGGTCCAGTTGACGGCCAGCTTTTTGGGTAGGAGGGGATGGAGAGAGACAGAAGTCGAAGGAGTGAAGGAGGGGGAGGAATCCAGCAGAGTGGCTGGGGTTGGAGAGATGGATATTGAAATCACCTGATATGACAGTTGGAGTAGACAGACGGGAGGGAGGAGAGTAGATAGTCGAGTTCATCGAGAAAGTGAGCGAGAGGTCCAGGGAGGACGGTACAATTAGCAGGAGTTGACAGGGAGAGGTTAGTTGTTGCACTATTACAAAAGTAACGGCTTGGGGTGTGTCATGATTAGTTAGCACAAACAAACACAAGCAAAAAATAATATGGACTTGAAAACTGCACCTAAGACTGAAATAAATACAGTTTTAAGAAGTAAGCAACTACACAAGCTTGCATGCTTAAATTCTCCCACAGTGGGACGATCTATAAACCTAATTTCAGATACCCACTTTAAAACAGCAAACATCGTCTTCATTTCTGTCCTGAATACGTACACACGACAACAAAAAGACAAGTCACAACATCACCCTGCTGTATCCCAACCAGACTTAAACAAACTTCGGTCATCGGTACTCAGGACGCAGATATCTCCCAAACCATTTTATAAGGGAGTTTAAGAAGCTATTGGGCACCAGCTGAGAAAGACAGGAAGTCCTGGAGTTACATCCTCTCTGGAGTACCGTCGACAACTCATAAAACAAAAAGACAGAAACAAACTCCCCTCCAAACAGTGCCCCCTACTGCACAATCTGTCCAACTGTGTGACCAGCCGTTTAATTTAGAAAATTACATTCCTTGCGACAGTCAACTTCATGAGACAAATACTGAAAATATTCTGATCATTTATTTAATTTATTTGAATTTAATTTATTATTAAAAATAATGTATCTATTAAATTCATGAGAACTATTACATTTATTGGAACTATTTTTCCTAGCGTAGATTATGATTTCCATTCCATGACAGTAGATGTTAAAACTTCATGCAGATTTTAACTCGGCTCTCGCCAAGATAAGCACCAACTAAGACGTAGCTTCACAGTAAACTAATGTGATCCATCTGTGTCTCCATCCATTTGCGTTTCCTTCCATATGATGATGTAGATATCCTTCTGTCTGGTGTTGATGGCTGAAGTGTAATGCTGGCTCCAGGGATCAGCTTATTTTACCTCCCTAGCGCATCAGCACACACAACGGCTGCGATGCTGGCTCCAGGGATCAACCACAGTGCGGTCTCCCCGGCGCATCAGCATGACAACCGTCTGGATTGAGCTAAGTAGGGTACGTCTCTGGGGTCTTCAAGTGGGCACCTTCCATCCTTGGTGTTTCGTCGACTAGCCCACGACACCTCAAGAGGGCTCGACGGTGATTCTGGCGTCCCAGCATCACCCCCCTCCGTCCCCCACTCAACTCAGCCCAGCTTACTTACCCGTACATCAGCGTTTCTTCCTTTCTATTGTAGTAATATATTTAGGAAAAAATAAACTTGCATTCATTTTTAAATAAAAATGTGTCATCTTTATTTCTAAAAATTAGTAACCCATTTTATAAGCGCAATAAGACACAACAGGGCCTTATTACGCCCCTGGGCGTGCGGTTATTCTGTCATGTCTTATTGTATTGAGCTTTTGTATTGCATTGTGTATAGACAATTTGAGTGCTATGAAAGTGACTCAATTAGATTATAATGAGGTATTATGCATTTGAAAAAAGCAGTTACATAACACATTACTTGGAAAAAAATACGAAAAGACAACCATTACTAAATCGAAATGAACAAGGGCAGCAGTGTGGAATAGTGGTTAGGGCTCTAGACTCTTGACCGGAGGGTAGTGGGTTCAATCCCAGGTGGGGGACACTGCTGCTATACCCTTGAGCAAGGTACTTTACCTAGATTGCTCCAGTAAAAACCCAACTGTATAAATGGGTAATTGTATGTAAAAATAATGTGATATCTTGTAACAATTGTAAGTCGCCCTGGATAAGGGCATCTGCTAAGAAATAAATAATAATAACAAAATCACAGCAAACACTGTGGTACATAAGACCCAACATATATTAAACACACGGGTCCATTTTAGAAAGCTCACTCTCTTTAAAGTGTTTTAGCTACAGCTGGAGAGCTTTGGAAACATGAGAACAAACCCTCTATAGAAACAGTAAAGAAATTTGTTGCTATGCTAAGATCACTGATAATGCAGAGACTGTGCTATTCAGTTACTATAAACACAAAGATACCTGTAAAAACACAATGCCTGTTTGTTCTGCTGTTAACTAAGACACTGCTGAGCTGATCTGTTTTGATGAGATCAGGCTGTGTGGTCCAGTGGTTAAAGAAAAGGGCTTGTGACCAGGAGGTCCCCGGTTTAAATCCCACCTCAGCCACTGACTCATTGTGTGACCCTGAGCAAGTCACTTAACCTCCTTGTGCTCCGTCTTTCGGGTGAGACGTAATTGTAAGTGACTCTGCAGCTGATAGTTCACACACCCTAGTCTCTGTAAGTCGCCTTGGATAAAGGCGTCTGCTAAATAAACAAATAATAATAATAATAAAGTTCCAATTGAAACTGACCAGCATGCCAGGGCTAGAGCTACACTCAGATCAGCCATACATTAGCTCAATTTACATATACCCTCTCAGCCAATCAGAGTGCAGGATGTTTCTCCAGTGTGATTGAATACTGCATGAAACAATCCTGGGGTGTAACTGTAACAGTACTGATGTTCTCCTTCACCAGTCCCTGCAGTGACGCTGATACAGAGGAAAGCGCGGGAATCTGCAGGAACGGACGTCATTTGCCACGTGACGGGGTTCTACCCCCAAGAGGTTGAGGTGAACTGGATCAGAGATGGTGAGGCTCTGCTGGAGGAGGGGGTGTGGAGTGGAGAGGTGCTACCCAACGGGGACAGAACCTACCAGCTGAGAAAGATCCTGACAGTGAGTCCTGAGGACCAGAAGAAACACAGTTACTCCTGCCAGGTGGGCCACGCCAGTCTGGATGAGAAGATGGATGTGAAATGGGGTAAGAGAGAGAGAGAGACGCTGCTACTGAAATAGACTGTGTGAGCAGGGAGGGAGGGAGGGAGGCTGTACCTGTACCTGAAGTATACAATGAGAAATCACAAACACTACAGCCACTGTCTTCAATTCAAAAGCTTTTTATTGCAACAGGGATTTCCCAGCTGAAGTTCCCTCCTGATAGCACTTCACAAAGGGGTCTGCTTTAAGAACAGTTGGTGCTAGATTAGTTTATCTCATGGATGCACCCTTAAGAAAGTTGACTGGTATACCTGGTATTAGCTAAGTGTAGCAGAGCATTGTGCTGTTGATTTTAACATATTAATAACAATGTTAGTTGATGTTCTTTTTTCCTCTTTGCATCTGTGAGTATAAAATTACTGTGATTCCGAACTCCATTGTAGATTTCAACAAAGATATTTAATTCAATACAGTACAGCATCGGGGTATTGCATTTTCCTTAAGCACAAGTCATGATGGAATCAAAGATGGATAGACATGCTTGTAATAATATAGCCTCCCATGTGACATTACCCCTTTCTTCTTAACCTATCAGAAAAGACAATTAATACTGATGCAAGTTTTACAATCCTCCTGTCAACCAATAATATCAGTGACCACGTGGCTCCACTTTCATTTTATTACTTTAAGTGATTGTAACATCAACGCCTCTTTGAAGTAAAGGAAGCAGATTGCCAGTCTTTGAAAGTCTTAGCCCCAGAATGTTATCTCTGTTATAAAGCACAGGGGCCCCTTTTAAATTGACATGTGGTGCACTTCAAAGCTTCCTCCTTACCATCTGTCTTCCTGCTCCAGCAATCAATATTAAACCCAAATTGTCTTCTATCAAATTAACTTTAAAACCCAATACATTTCATAACTATAGTTCCTTATAAAGTGCATGTTCCTCCAACATGTGCAACTATGGTAAAAGTAAGGTCAAGTACAGGCAAGCATGGCAAAGCCCAGAGCATTAGGGTAAACTGCTAAAACAAGGTACAGTGAAACCTGTACAATCCAGGGTCGCTTGGGACTGGAAAATTGTGCCGGATTAGACAGGGTGCTGGATTTTAGAGTTATTGTAAGAAATCGAATACTGTACCTTTCATTTCAATAGGGATTGTAGAGGGGAGCACACCATTCATTTCAATAGGGATTGTAGAGGGGAGCACACCATTCATTTCAATAGGGATTGTAGAGGGGAGCACACCATTCATTTCAATAGGGATTGTAGAGGGGAGCACACCATTCATTTCAATAGGGATTGTAGAGGGGAGCACACCATTCATTTCAATAGGGATTGTAGAGGGGAGCACACCATTCATTTCAATAGGGATTGTAGAGGAGAGCACACCATTCATTTCAATAGGGATTGTAGAGGAGAGCACACCATTCATTTCAATAGGAATTTGTGGCAATGTGGCCACACCCTTGTGCGTAGTTTGTTTATATGTTACGTGTTGTGTGTAAATGTTGGTGTATAGGTATTGGTACACGGGATATAAGCGTGTCTGTGTTTCACGTTTGATTAAAAATGTATAATTGTAGTTAGGCACGAGGATTGCACATCACGTCACGTGCAGATAAAATGTGTATAATGTGTGTCACGGGATTGCACTTAGTTAATTCACGTGCAGTTGTACCGAGACTCCGATTGAATGATTGATTAGCAATCGAGTCTTGGTACAACTGCATAAAAACAGCATGTTTTCACTCTTGGGGTTGGGTGTTCGAGAGTGGAGAACGGGTGTGGAGGGGAGGTTAAATAAAATATAATAAGAATAATAATAAGTGTTTTTTTACTCACCGTGTTTGTTTGTCTCCGTGCACCGTTTGTTAAGTGTTAGTTCGTTTTGTTTGTCTGTTTATTTTGGCTCAAGTGCCGTGTCCAGTTTTGTGTTCTGTTTAAACCTTTTACTTTGTTAATAAATGCTGAGTGCTACCATTTGCACTCAGCTTCTCATCACCACCGTCTGTCTGTGTGTTTCTCTCTCTGGTCTGAGTTCCTCCCTGCAGCCAGCCTGTCACAGTATTGTAGAAGGGATCACACCATTCATTTCAATAGGGATTGTAGAGGGGAGCACACCATTCATTTCAATAGGGATTGTAGAGGGGAGCACACCATTCATTTCAATAGGGATTGTAGAGGGGAGCACACCATTCATTTCAATAGGGATTGTAGAGGGGATCACACCATTCATTTCAATAGGGATTGTAGAGGGGATCACACCATTCATTTCAATAGGGATTGTAGAGGGGAGCACACCATTCATTTCAATAGGGATTGTAGAGGGGAGCACACCATTCATTTCAATAGAGATTTGGTCGGGACCCGTAAATCATGCTGAATTACCCAGAATGCTGGTTTGTAGAGGGGCCGGATTAGACTGGTTTTACTGGAAATGCTACATGACTGTGGTAAACTTTCACAGCACTGGTATTACTGTGCTTTAAATAGAGCCTGATTCCCGCTGCAGGGATGTGGGTCATTATCTTCACTGATTGCTTTTGCTAAACAGTCTCCTGTGTGTTTGCAGTTCCAGAGGCTGCTCTCAACATGGGGTTTGTTGCTGCTGGTGTGCTGGCTGCTCTGGGTCTGATCATCGCAGTGATCATAGGAGCTCTCATCTGGAAGAAAAGAGCATCAGGTGAGAGAGAGGGAGGCGGGGTTAAGAGCTGCTTTATTAATGCTGCATTTCTAATTCCTTTATGAATTGTGTTCTGTATGTACAGAATAGACATGATGGAGACATGAAATATACATATTTATGAGATTAACATGAACAAACTCCCATTTCTAGATTACCACAGTCTTTTAATGCCCTGGTCTCTCCTGCAGTAAATGTGTAAAAGGTGCGTGTACTAGTCTTTGCACTGGGCTGCTGATTCCTCCATGTAGGAATCTGAAGAGATGTCTTCCACAGTCGCCTCTGGGCTCAGCTTTCAGCTGGCCTTAAAGTTTAGGTTCTGAATAAACTACTGCCAGCACTGGGGCAGTGAGGATGGATAGAGCCTACTATTTCTGTTCTTTTAATGCGTGAAAAACAAAAATTGCACATGAAGGAGAGCAACTGGTAGAATCTTCAGAAAAATATCTGCTGTGGTTTTAGTGCACTAGGTCAGAGTTTCTGTGTGAGTTTAGGGAGTGCTTTTAGAAATGAATCTCAACAGGGTCCTATAGTTGTATAAAGCAGGGCTGGGTGCAGGGAAAGTGAATCCAGCCCTGGCATGTGTGCTCTAATAACATGAGTGCAATCACAGCCTTCTCCAGTGTGTGGAATAATGACAATACATTTCTCAATGATATGAAGCTGCTGATAGATTCACTTGTAAATACAGTAACCCTGAGTTTTGTAATTCACTCCTAGGTGCCAGGAGCCCTGACTACACACCAGCGCAGAGTGAGTATTTTAGATGTGTTTTAATTGCATAGATTTGAGTAGAAGAAATAAAACACTTCTAATATGTTGAAGATCAAGGCTGGAGAAAAACAAACAGAATTGAATTCAATAATTGCAATTTAAAAGACGACTCTGAATTTGTTTTAGGGATTAGAATGCAGTTCTTTCAATACTGTTCTTGTGAACAATTTAACTTGCACTACAGGAATACCGATCTGTAGAAACTGCCTGTACCTTCTTAATATCTTTTCTATGGTTCAGAGTTGTAATCTATGCGTTTCTGCAGAGCTGTCTCTACCTGGTTTGCTCTGCTTTTAGGAGCTCATTGTTTTCTATGGTTCAGTTGTAATATATGTGTTTCTGCAGAGCTGTCTCTACCTGGTTTGCTCTGCTTTTAGGAGCTCATTGTTTTCTATGGTTCAGAGTTGTAATATATGTGTTTCTGCAGAGCTGTCTCTACCTGGTTAGCTCTGCTTTTAGGAGCTCATTGTTTTCTAATGCCACACCTGCTAGATACTAAACTACAGTAACATTCAAATATAAACCCAAGTGAGAATGGCTTTACAGGCTCTACTATGAAAGATCTCCTCATTCCTGGTGTCTGCTTTTATTGATTTTATTATTATTATTATTTCAGCAAAGGAACAAAAAGTGATGCTTCATCCAACTCATCCAACAATGACAGGTTGTGACTGGGTGTTACGTCACGTGGTGGATAGCCGCTGTTTACAAAGTACAGAGAGACATTGGGGGGTGGAGTTGAAACGCCGGCACAGGCGCGCAGGATTTATTAACACAAACAGAAAAGAAAGTAAAGGTGGTCATGTGACGTTACCAGTCATGGTAACGCACAGAGGACACATACAGCAAACTGTACAAAAGGCAAAATAAAACACAGTACAAAAACTACAAATAAAAGGTGTCCCAGAGGGCGAGGCTAGCCTTAAAACGAGTCGTCCCGCTCCAGGAACCGGCTACACTACGTAACCCTAGCTATACATCACATGGGATCACTATCCCCTAACTAACCTACTGATGAGCCGGTATTCATACAACGACTCCTGCTGCTTCATACGGCCTTGGCTGGGCATTGCCTTCACAAGCACCGCTTGCAGTCTCAGGGTTGTGAAGGTCGCTCCTGCAGAGCAGACCCTCTCCTCCCGAAAGTACACGCCGCCCTCTGGCATGGCGTTGCAGTCGCCTCGACCCATCTCCCGCGGATGCTTTTAAACTGACGGACACTCGGTCAAGACCCGGCCACCTGCTGATTGAGGTCCAGCACAGCCAGTCACTTGCCGCCCTTCCCCTCAACCAAGCCTAGCAGGCAGCAAGTCTCAATCGAGCGCCCGTCTGTAAAACAATAATTCAATTAAACAAATCAACTCCAAAACGACACACAAACCCATTTCCCCATACAAATTATATCCACACTAAATAACACAAGTGCAGGGCAATCGCCCTGCTACACAGGTAAAGATACATTTTCATGCACTTATTTACTATTTGTGTTTTGTTTTTTCAAAATATGTACTGTTTTTGTTGAATGGAGAGATTTTTGAAGTTCTGCACTTAAACTTGCACTATTCTCTTGAGAACCAGCTGTAGCCTATGGTTTGCCGTTTGTTTGAGATCGGTACTATAGCCTGTGGTTTGAGATTGGTACTGTGGCCTATGGTTTGCCATTTTTTGGTATTGGTACTATAGCCTGTGGTTTGTTATTTAAGTTGACAGTTGTCTGACTCTTCTGAGCTACATGAGATTTTGTGTTTCCTGTGAGTCTCACATGAGGAACGGACGCCAGTGTCAAAAGTACGCTTGTGTGTCCCCTTCTTAATCAAATGTGATGATTGTAAATCTATTCTCATGTTTCATGTGACATCTTCCTGCTAAACTTGAGAAAGATAACAGCTTGTGAAAATTGGAACTGTAGGTAAACCTGGCCAGTGACGTGCACTGATACTCCAGCATGGACTTGATAGGACAGAGCACAGCACACCAACAAGGAGGGTAGAGTTCAGAGGAGAGCCTGAGAGCGCTCCTGCTTCTCACTGATACTCCAGCATTGTCTTGATAGGACAGTCAGTAAAGAGCATGATGCTTGTAGGGATAGTTCAGAGGAGAGCCTGAGAGCGCTCCTGCTTCTCACTGATACTCCAGCATTGTCTTGATAGGACAGTCAGTAAAGAGCATGATGCTTGTAGGGATAGTTCAGAGGACCGGCTCTTTTCTACCCATCTCACCAGTCATGATGTTTGAAGAGGCAGGACCTACTAATTTGAGACAAGGATGTGTCACACGTTTCTGTGTTATCGAGACTGAAATCTATGTTGGACTCTTCTGACTGATATCATCTGTTTTAATCCCATCACAGCTTATACATTATTGGGTACAATTTTCATTCTGTTCACAGCAGAGTAAAATGAGCCTCCATCTTCTGTAAGGATGAAACGGTGTGACTGTAACAGAGGTGCAGGGAGGAGCAATTAGGATTTTAAGTTGTTTCTTGCTCGTTTTGAGGGAGCAAACACAAACACAGACTGGCTCCATTGTGCTTTTCTCACCCATGTGCTTTACTAACCACAGTCTCTTTGTTCCATGTCTGTATTGTTCCAGGTGTGACTCCATTGCAGAGAAGCTGATGACACAGGAAGAGAATAAACGGCTCAGCTGAGGCTTCATCTTTTTCACTTCATTGTACCCGACATTACCACACAGAGCGATCGCACAAACCAATAGACAAGGAAGCTGTGTGGCAGCCATCTGTGTCAAATTAAGAATGTGAAGTCATTTATAGAATTATTTTATCTTTGATTATTAATGATTAGGAAACGATTCAGTACAGTCAGCCAATCAGCTTCCAGCTCTAGCGGGCTGTAACAGACGGTAGATGCCTGCTGTGAATCAAACTTCAAATCAATCCGCGTGTATACCGGCTTTTTAACATTACACTCCTGCTAACAGCTAAACACGGCAAACTACCTCGAATCTGAGTCTGTTTATGTAAATGTTGATTTATTTGGGCATGTATCAATACCGGCGTGGGTAAATTTACCATCCTCACCTACAACACCTATCCTCGGCTGGATCCTCCAAACAAGACTCTAAACCAACCAATCAAGCAGTGAATCCTGTTCCTGTCACTCCTGCCCAGCCAATCCACTCCCTGTCAGCTCAAACGACTCTCCAATAACAAGCAGGTCAGACTCCATTGTACACACACTGTTCAGTAATTGCTCTGCTCATTTCTCAGACAATCTCCAGATTATACAGTTCATAAGCTAATAAATTAAAATAGATTCATGAAATAAAAACTCATTGTTTTTCTGTTTATATGTATGTGTGACAGAAATATAATGAGTTCTGGTTGTAAATCTCCCTCCCGACCTGTGAGGGCGCTAAGCAGCGAGGACAGAGTCTTTTGACAGGCTGGACTGACAGTTCTTTCCCGGTCGGGAGTTGGCCAGTCTGGAAGAAGGCGAGTCTCTGTTGCAAGAACGTATTGACCCGGAAGGTAAACAATGTAGCAGCCGCTGATTGTAAGGCAGCTGCATTAGTTTACCAAGGGGTCATGCGTGACAGCATAAAAAGGGGACAGAGACTTGTAATCGGTTCCTTCGCTTGGGTTCAGAGATGCACGGAACTGGAAGGACCGGGAGAGTTCCCAAAAATAAATAAGTGTTTTGTTTGTTTGTAGCACTGTTAGTAATTGTCTTTTGTTTGTAAATTCACTAGACTGCTAACACGTCTCCGGGGCTGTCGCCTTGGGCCAGCTCTACCCGGAACAACAACACTGCAGTCACTGTTATTTGTTATCACTCACCTTGAGCACTACTGCACGCACCCGGACTGGTGATTTGTGTATGTAGTATTGTGGGAGCAGATAACGTGTTATTATTTGTTTTGTTTACAAATCAAATAAGTTATTATTTTCCAGCCGAGCTTTACACCAGGGGTGTATTGCCGGAGGATTATTGTTTGGTCGCCAGACCAGGATTTCTGTAAAAATAAAAAGAACATTTTCCAAATTGGATTACAGTTTTCACGTGTGATTGTTTCTGCACTGCATCACCTCTGCATCCGGTCTCAATCAGCAGCCACTTTGCTACAGTATGTCATCCTTGTTTTTTATTTAAACTGTTCAGGACTATTTTCTTTGAACGTCTTTACTCAGCGGACAGGTACCCGAGGAATCATTACGAGTTCAAGGTAAATCTAGGTGTTAAGGTGTTTTTTTTAATAAAACCATGGTAAAACCATTTTCTAATAGTGACAGTGCCCTCTCGATGATGGTTCTACCATGTGATAGCTGATCTTGACTTTCTTGCCGCCTTCGCCTCCGTCTCGGGACGCATAACTCCCGTCGCGGTCGACTATCACACGTAGAGCCATCATCGACGGGCACTATCGCTATTAGAAAACGGTATAGCCCCCACAGAAATCTACAGTAACATTTCTTAAAATCTGTGGAGAAAAATGTATGATCTGCAAATAATTTGTCCAATTCTAAGGCCAGTGACTTTTCAATGAAGAATCGTGTTAATGAGTGTTAATAAGTAAGAAAGCGAGTCACAGTTAGGTGAGGAAGCAGTAACCCTGGACAGGGTGTGCAGTCACACACAGGCCTGTCTTACACACGACAAAATGATACATCGCCGCTGATTCGCCCCTAGCCGTGCATAAGCACAGTCATGTGACCGAGGGAGAATGTATGAGAGCCCCGATGATCTAAATTCACTGGAGAAATATATAATGAAGTGTCCAAAGAATCTGCCAGCTTTCTGAGAGAAGAACTCAAAAACCCTAACCCTACCATCAACAAAGAGCAGCACAAAACCTGCTCACACACTGTGTGTGCTGCAGGAGACGGTCCATCAGCATCTTCAGCAAGCAGCACCACTTCCATCTACTGTCCAATTACAAAACAACTTCCCAGAAGCACTTTAATAACTGCTTAATATCTGGAAATATTCAAACCAATTACCAAGCTAATAATGATAATAATTAACACTTTTTAAAAATAAAAAAAAATCATGATCTTTGTTCTTAGTTTATTCAAATAAAAGTATACAGTTTTAAAAGCGCTGTTTTGTACACTCATTTTATAAAGAAGCTCATAGACTGTATTTTGTAGAACATTCAATTTAGAGTGCTTATGTGGAAGAATACGTTTATAATAAATAGAAATGATAATAGTGCTGTAACATTGAAGTATAAAAGCAATAAGACCCTCCACATGAGGCATTACCAGACATTAAGGACCGTTTGGATGTGATAGCGATTACCCAAACGGTCTATAATGCCTGGTGATGCCCTCTGAATCAGGACTCATTGCTTATTTATATTAGGTTGTACAGTATATATAAGTTGCTTCTACTCCTAAAGAGCAGTTAACCAAAATAAATATACAAGAGTCAACTGAAAGCTGCTTCATACAGATAAGTCTTAAGCTGTGACCTAAATGATGCAAATTCTGGACACTACCAACTGACCATCTGTAGAGGAGCGCAGTGGACAAGGTGAGCAGCGAGTCCTGGACAATACCAACTGACCATCTGTAGAGGACCGCAGTGGACAAGGAACCTGGCAGGGAGTAATCAACTCTGAGAAATAGAAAAGACCTTTGCCAAGAGGCAATTAGAAAACAAATGTAACAGTCTGATGCACGGTGAATCTCGTTTTCCAAATGTTCAACCATTCACATTGGTGTTTGTGGAAAGCACTATTAGATTTCAACATAATAAAAAAAGTTTACATGAATGGAGCTTTCTTTGTTTTGTCAACAGGAATGTAACAGTTTAAACAAATTTCCTAAAGAGACGTGTGTTCCTGACTATGAGACTGTGGAACGTCTTGGAACATTTAGGGCTCTATTCTGAAAGTTCTGCACCAGTCTAACATGAACTCCAATATTATAATGAAGCTGAAAACCACCTGAACATTTCTACCAAACTTCATTACCAAACTATACTAGTGTATGAGTACTTTATGAGGGCTTTTTAATTAGACTGCAGCAACATGCTGTGACAATACAGTAGACCACTTAATCTAGCATCAGAAACTGGTATAGGGGTCAGTTAAGTAGATATATGGGGGCATGTGATAAAGAGAGAACGAATCAAAGCTGTAAATCTCCCTCCTGACCAGAAGGGGCACTGTGTAAGGTTGCTAGTACACTTCCCCACAGACGGGTCGACTCGACTGTGGGCGGAAACAGGATGTCGTCCATCTTGGAGGAAGCGCGTAGCAGCAAGTGCTCAAAGCGATTCCCATGTGATCAGCTGCGGGCCAGGCAGTGATTGGTTACACCGGGGCGCCGGGCTGATTGCAGGGAGGAATTGGGCAGTACAAAGAGGACACAGCTACGGGAGTACAGCCCCTTGCACTGAAGCGTAACACACGGCCGGAGCAGGTAGTGTTTGTTGTTTTGTTACGTGTTGTTTTTGTGTTTTATAGGAGAGGAGTGAGCGTCCAGGAGCTGTCACTTCAGAGCCAGCATTAATCTCCGAGTCCTTCCTTTCACTGCACAACACACACACGCACCACGATCCCCGGGGTTGAGCATATACAAAACCATTTCAAATCTTTTATTTTTTATTTTTATTACCTTTATGCACATCGTCTTACAAAAACAGCACGCCCTCCCTATAGCACTATTAATTAGTAATTTCCACTTTCTTCTCCTTCCTCCATATCTGTGCGTCCCGTCTATATCATTAGGTAACCAGAAGTTCCTTAGTTACAGATATACCAGCATTTTTGGAGGTTACACACAGCACTGTCCACGGTGAGTTTCTTTAGAATTGGGTATGATAATTATGCAGTCCTTTCCTTGACATTTCTCATCGATTATTCTGGTGATCATAAAAGGGAGGAATCAATGAAGCGGCCAGGGTAAGAGCTTCAGGATAAGCCACGAGGTGAGCAGCGGCCCTAGAGGTTTGCTGCCACAGGTCCAGGGCCCCTCCCCAGGGAGCCAGCTGGAGGATTGGCGTCAGTGCACTGCGGACATCCAGGTGCTTACTACCGTTCAGACCGGCTACTCACTGCAGTTCAAGCACCGTCCCCTTCCCATTCGGGGCGTGACTGCATCAGTCGCGGACCCACAGGACGCCACTGTGGTGTCTCAGGAGGTAGCCGTTCTGCTGTAAAACAGACTGCTCATATGGTACACCCCCTCCAGTTGGAGGACGGGTTCTACTTCCTGCAGTTGGAGGACGGGTTCTACTCCCTGCAGTTGGAGGACGGGTTCTACTCCCTGCAGTTGGAGGACGGGTTCTACTCCCTGGAGTTGGAGGACGGGTTCTACTCCATGCCCAAGTGGGATGGTGGCCTCAGACCAACCCTGGACCTCAGACAGGTCAACCTCTTCTGAGCTGAAGGAGGTTCAAAATGTTGACGATGCAACAGCTGTTGCAGTCGTTCAGGACAGACGATTGGTTCACCATGGTGCCTATTTCCGTATTCCGCTCAACAGAGCACTCATGGTATGACGGTCCAGAACTTCTGGGCTTGAGGGCAGCAGCTTCTGTCTTTTAAGACAGCATTTTTACTTTAACGAATCAGAGTATATATAGGTACTCCTTCAGTTTATGAAATGCTTGATAACTGGATCAGGCAGCTACAGGCCACATCAGATCCTAGCTCATAGACAGTCTGGTCATTCCAGTGTCTTTACAAACTAACAGCATCAATTTTATATAGAAAAAATGGATACAAGTATGTCCTAAAGCAGCCAATATACCAACATTTCATGATAGTAGCCAGTGATCTACATGTTTCTATAGATCTATTCATGACAGTAGCCAGTGGTCTACATGTTTCTATAGAGCTATTCATGACAGTAGCCAGTGGTCTACATGTTTCTATAGATCTATTCATGACAGTAGCCAGTGGTCTACATGTTTCTATAGAGCTATTCATGATAGTAGCCAGTGGTCTACATTGGTTTCCTTACGCACCCTTGAATAAATCTCATCTGGGCTCTAATAAAACCGTTTGCACAATATCTAACTTTATTCATTGAATGCAGTACTTGAGTAGACTTGCATGTATGTGTTTGTTTGCTTTGAACACTGTTGTAGTGTGGATATTTGATATGTATATAACTGAGGTCTACTGTATGTGTTTGTTTGCGATGAGCACTTGTGGTTATTTGATATGTAGTTTAATATTACTTGTATGTATTTTCACATGAGGCCGCTGTTGTCTTTCTCTTGCCATGTTTCTTTTGCTGCATTGTGTATTGCTTGCTGTGTAATTCATTGTTTGATTCATAGTAGAAGTGAGTGGAGATGTTTAGACTTTAGTAAACCTCTGTTCAATCTTCATAATAAACTAGACTCGTGTTCAAAGTAAATAAAGCATTTTATATTTTTGTAACCTCTCTGCTTTTGTGTCTCCTCCTACTCCCGCCCTTTCTTAAATGTCGGTGGCTTCAGCCACACGTGTACGTCTCTGGTTTAATAAAGTAATTCTGAATTGAAGATCTGCTGTTTTAACTGAAAACAACCTTTCAATAAAAATCTAGTCATCATGTTCAAATCTAGCATTTGTGAAGCACTAACTAGTGCTGATAACATAACCAGTTTATAACATCTAGGCTTGAAGTATCTCAAAACCACCAACATCCCAGATATAAGCATGTCTAGACTATTTAATAATAATAATAATAATAATTTTATATAGTGCAATTTGTGTCTCAATGCGCTTTACAATATAAAACTCATACATTTGTAAACTCAATTTGAAGCTCTGAAAGAGGGTCGGAGAAATCTTCCGACTGCTTCAGAGTAGGAATTTTCTCTTTAGTTTTCGAACAACCTAAAACGGTTTGAAAATGGAAGTCATCAGTGAGAACACACAAGTTCTGGTTTTCTCAACGACTGAAAACACTTTTGGTTTTAATGTTTTACAAGATCTTCAATCTGACAGTGAGGAAGAGAATGTAATCCTGATAGCACTGTTACTAACTATGATCATTATGCAGCTGTGATGTTTAATGGCTTTCTCTTAGACCGATATAACCGATTTTTTTATTTATAGTTTTTTTACATGAGTTTTCAATTCTTAAGTCTAATACTCTGTAATTACTACTGCTGCTCTTCAGTTTGATTTATTTTATTTTTTTGTGCGGCATATACCGTTTAAAAAAAGAAACAAAAACTGGTCATTGCTAATTGGTGTTGAACAAGGCTAGCGTGTAGACGACTCCTCCCCTTTCACCCCTTCAGTCGCTTCAAAATGGAAAACCCCAACTTAAAATATGAGGAATATCACTCAAAATATTAAAATGACAAATATATAAATAAAAAATACACACATTACGGACACTTTAAAATTTTTTTTTTTTACGTTTAAAAAATGTCCACATTTTCAGAGTCTTTGATCGCCTGTGGGAGAGATTGTCAACTTAGTTATAAACACATTATGCACCACATCAAAATAACGGCAGACAAGAAGTAACACATGCTAACTGAAACAGTTTACAATTCAGTTGAGCAATGTTGAATTAAATAAATAAATATATTGACAAATGTAATAACTGCTTCATAGTCACAGAGGTAGCTGGAGATACAGCTTGAACCCCTTTTCTAACTTGCTTGATGGATCTTTGCACGAGGCTTTTGCAATGCTGTGCACATCGTTTATTGTTAACATCGGAAGCTCTTGTAGACATCTCGTATAAAATAGGCCATTATGATATCTGATGATAAATTTGAACTCGCTGGTGAAAATAAAAGATGGAAAGACTGAGCGGTAGCAGCAGCAAACACAAAATTTACAGAGACTGGAAGCTGAAAACTGTCCATCTTTTGAGCTCAACACCACACTGTGATTCGAGTAGAATTCTGGATTAGTCTGTTACCATGGCCAGCTGACTGGAGTGAATCCAACAACCATTATCCCCTCAGCTTTGATCATGCTACAGGGGCATGCATAAAAGTAAATACCTGTCCATGAACACACCCCCTGTAAGCTTAAAAAAGCTGCCAGACCACCTGTATCATTAACAGTCTTTGTGACCCCTGTATCATTATTATAGCCCCCAGGACCCCTATATCATTAATAGAGCCCCTGTATCATTAATAGAGCCCCCAGAGCCCCTGTATCATTAATAGAGCCCCCCCCAGAGCCCCTGTATCATTAATAGAGCCCCCCAGAGCCCCTGTATCATTAACAGTCTCTGTGACCCCTGTATCATTAATAGAGCCCCCAGAGCCCCTATATCATTAATAGAGCCCCCGTATCATTAATAGAGCCCCCAGAGCCCCTGTATCATTAATAGAGCCCCCAGGACCCCTGTATCATTAATAGAGCCCCCAGGACCCCTGTATCATTAATAGAGCCCCCAGGACCCCTGTATCATTAATAGAGCCCCCAGGACCCCTGTATCATTAATAGAGCCCCCAGGACCCCTGTATCATTAATAGAGCCCCCAGGACCCCTGTATCATTAATAGAGCCCCCCAGGACCCCTGTATCACTAACAGAGCCCCCCAGGACCCCTGTATCATTAATACCAGCAGCCTCAATTCTAGTATTTGCACGTCAATAATGGTGTGTGCTGCACTGCCACCTGACGTTTTTTATTGTTTGATTTTTCAACATCAGATTTGTGGATTTTTTTTAGATGTATGATTTTTCTAAATAAATAGTGGTTGAGGTTTTATATCATTATTATTATTATTGTTATCAGTAGTAGCTGTCTACAGCCCTATACATTCTGTTAGAACTCCCAGTGTTAACAGTCCTATTATATATGGAGAGTTGTACTCTCCCACAGAGCTTGGTGAAGCTTACAGTCTTACCACTGCCATGTGAGTGTGTGGAATCAGACTGTGATGTCACTGCCGTGGCCTGTCATTGATTACAGTGACGTCACCATCCTGTCAGAATTCTAAACTAACTGAGAACAAAACTGCAGACTCAAGGGATCAATTACACTGTACCAGATTGAGTCCACTTGATGGGCTCTATGTAATACTATTATTTATTTGATTTTATTTATTTCATTTATAGAGCACCTTACGTTATAGACCCCACGGTGCTTTACAAAAAAACATAATATACACAGCATAAAAAAAACATTAAAATAGCATAAAAAAGATAATAAAAAGACTATTTCAAATAAAAGGAAATACATTTCCAATCATATTAAAAAAACAGTAATAATAAAGACTATAATAAAACGGCCTGTGTATATAAATAAGTCTTCAATCTCGTCTTAAAAACAGTAAGACTCCCAGCTTCTCTGACAAAAAAAGGCAGAGTGTTCCATGATGTAGGAGCTGGTCAGTGATGGTATAGAGCTGGTCAAGCTGGTTTTCAGATGGTCAAGCTGGTGAGTGAGCTGGTCTACTGCTGGTAAATCTGAGTTTCAGATGGTCAAGCTGGTGAGTGAGCTGGTCTACTGCTGGTAAATCTGAGTTTCAGATGGTCAAGCTGGTGAGTGAGCTGGTCTACTGCTGGTAAATCTGAGTTTCAGATGGTCAAGCTGGTGAGTGAGCTGGTCTACTGCTGGTAAATCTGTTTCAGATGGTCAAGCTGGTGAATGAGCAATTTGCTGGTAGTTTTAGATGGTCATGCGCATGCTGGTGAATTTGCTTGCTAATGGTGGCTGTTGGTGTAAAGCTTGTCATTCTGGTCTGGATAATAACATTGTTGTGCTTAATTTTTTCATCCTTAACACTTGAGAACAGGTGAGTTAATTGATGCACATTGAATGTCATGGCTTTTTCTCCATAAAGGATCTGAATGCGAAATACAAATTCTAGAAGGATTTGGTCAACAAAATGAATATCGTGCTTACTAATTTCACTTCCCAACAATATATGCATTGCTTTCACAAGCAGAGCAAAATGACCCAGATATCTAGTGGGTAGCACATCTTTAACACATGGCAAAGAATAAAAGAGAAGCCAGGATCTCCACTCAGATGCCTTCCAATACTTTCGTTCACTAAGTGCTCTTGGAGTTCTTGTGATATACTGTGGAGGCTTAATTTTTTGTAGTCTGGAATTTATTAATTTGCTGATTTTGATGGGCACTGATATAGTAGTCATTACCAAATCCTTCAAGCCACAATTGTGTCAGCTGTTTAGTTACTCCAAGTAGTACAGAGTGCATATAATCTGGAACAAAACCACTTGCAATCCTGAAGTAGGGAAAATTAATTAATGGAGAAGGGCCTTTAACACCCCTAACACTTTGTTTAGTGCAGACAGCCTCTTCCACATCCTGAAGCATTTCACTGTCTTTTCTGTCCTCATACACCTCAGGACCAACAGGATACTTAATACAGCCAATGACATACACTCCTGGATGATAACAAAATTCACAACCATAGTAGCAATTATACTGTGTTGTGTTCTGCATGAGAGGCCTTGCTACAGAATCAACACAGACCTACTAATTTGCTGTTTACCAAAGTCAAATTGTTTTTCCATGTTACTCCTTTATGTGCTAGCTGTTTGGCTTCACTTACAAACTTACTTAAAAAAATATCCATACCAGGCTCCCCTTTAACAAACCAAAGGCCTGCAAGTAGCATGTGATCCTTTCTTTCAGTGGGTGGTAACTCATTAATTGCAATCTGTATGGGCCAAACTGAGGAGCCAGATTATTTAAATACTGGACTTCCATCAGAATTAAAAACATACGATAGGTTATTGACATTATCAAGAAACATTCCTGGCTGAGAAAGCTCACGATACAATTCTCCATCATAAATATCAGCATTAAGATCACATTGTGACTTCCAACATAGGTCTGACAGAAGGTACATAAAAAATGAAATTCAACATCAGGACTACGGTTGCTAAATACTTTACTAAACATGTGCTTAGTAGCTAGTAAAACGAAATCATTGAATATTTCACTTATTAAATTCAGTAAGTCAGTAAGCGCTGCAACAGTTACATTGTGCTTCAATGTATAAGTCACTAACATTATTAAAACCTCTGCTTTGGTCGTGCTGAGGAAGTTACATAAAGGTACATCTAGATTTTTATCATTAGACAGCAATTTTAAAGGATCTTTGTAAATGCCCTCTGTAGTTTCACATTCCAATTCTTCACTTGCTTGAGAATTTGAACTTTCAATGAAGTAGTCTGAGTCACATTTCTGAGAGTTCTGTGAATCTGACCAACTCATGTGCATCGAATTTTCATGATCTGAAACAAGCTGGTCCCAAGAGTTGGAGAATTCCTGAAAATATATAAGAAATACTACATTACATTCAGGAGTTGTGCAAACGTGAAAACTGCTGCCCCAGTGACAAATTTATGCAAGTGTTACCAGAAAAGATTTCTTATGTTTTTGTTTTCACTGTATATTCACTGCTGGAATTTTTGTAATAAATCCATACTTTTAAAATAATTCAACAGTTTTCTCATTAGTTTAAAATTAAATGCTACATTAAAAAAAAAAGTTGACTTACTGGGAGTATCACCTCAGTCTGTGATTCTCACTGGCATTATCAGCAGTATTTGTGTTAGGATGAAAAATGTGCAGTTGCTGTTCTGTGTTGTGTTCTTCTAAAGAAACAGACTCAGAAAAAAGAGGCATTTCTGCAGATCTGGTGACAGCTCCATCTTGTTGCTCATGACTCAGTCTGTATTTAGTTGTTCGTGGAATATTGCACTGTTCATTTGGCTCTAGATATGGCTTATATGACCTCTTCATTTTATTAAGAAGCCATATGACAAAATCATACAAAATGGTACATAAAAATAAAAAAGACAACATACAGGCTAAGTGAATTTATTCATGATATCCAAAATAATATGTATGGCCATTTCAATTACATAATGCAATTTGTGTAAAAAAAAAATAATTCAGATAGATTTAACATATTTTAATATTTGTGATAGCAATCAATCTAATTAATATCACTTTTACAATCAATATAACTTTTAATAATGGAAAGAAATGAGGAACTAGCATAATTTTAGTTCAGTAATTATTAACAGTAGTGATATTCTTGCTAGTTTGGCTACATTAATCATTGAAATTGTATTTAAAATGCTGTACCTTTGTAGACTCACTAATGATTTTAAAGGATTTTCTGAAAATTGAGATTAGAATTCTGAAAAAAATAGAAACGAGAGATTGTGTTAGATACTGCTTTTAGAGAATATGCGCGATAAAAAAACACGTATAAGGCACAATCGAGTCATGATTACAAAAAAAAACCTATACTTGCTCTTCGTTGCGAGTTTAACATGTTGTGTATTGATCATTTATGAATCGAACTGTAATTAAACAAAAATAAGTTACTATGTTTTATTATTATTAATTAGTGGTATTTTAATAGTGATTGCAATCGATGTAGGCATATTATAAATACAAACTAACCTGACTTTGTGGGTCTTCAGCGCAAGAGAGGTAGCCTACTAAACATTACAAATTACACTACAAACTGAACCGCAACCCACCAAGAGAAGTGCACCTCACACACCCGGGGAGGTTATTTTATGTATCGTACATTTAATTAGGCTCATTACCTACTGAATCTGAAGTTAGAGGAACCATTTGGATACACTTTGTAGTAGGCTATATATTGTTACATACTGCGGCAACTGCGGGGGAGCTGAAGATGCTCGTGAAGCTCTTTCAAAAATAAAGCTCGTGCAGAATAACGGTCAACGCAGCAGTGTTCAGATACATCTCATCGATCGATTGCTTCTTTGTAAGTTAAGAATAACTATTATGTTTTTCATTGTATAAATGGAATAGAATTATGTACGGTAATTTCTTAATATTAATAATGTGACAGAAAAAAGTAGGCTAAAGAAATATCTTAAGTTATTTTGGTGTAAAGACATTTCTTATTGTTAGTCATATACTCGAGGATTTTTCAAACATGTATGTTATGTACATCGACAACGGTGTGAAAAAAATTGTTAAGGTGGAAGACATAAACAATTTCAAATCCAACCAACATCAACGACTTTGCCAACACATTATATTGGATACGCTGGAGTGGGGAAGACGAACACTTTTACAAAGGCCAGATTCTACTTATTAGAGGTGAGGTTTTGTCCGAATTTCCAACTGCAAATATGATGCATATATTTTAAATGTGATATAGGATAAGGTCTTAAGGTCTTAAGGATAAGGTCTTAAGGTCTGCCTTTTTAAGGCCTTTTTAAGACCTTGAAATATCCCTTTGCTTCTTTGCCTGATCCCACATTTCCCACAATTCTTTTCAACGTCCCTGCCTATTGGCTGAGCGTCGCAGAGCAAGCAGGGGCGGCACATTCAAATTTCAAACTGTACAGACAGACACGGAGCATTTTGCTTATTTGTTTTTAAGTTACTAACGGTCTGTGTTCAACCGAATACTGTTTTGTTTTTAGTCGTACTTTTATTTTCATCGGAAGACGCACTCTGGATGCAAGTACAGTGCTGACATGTCATTTCCTAAAATTATATTAAGCGAGGTTTTGGGTAAATATATAAAGAAAAAGGGAGTGTATATTTTAGTACTAGTACATCAAGACCATGTACGGAATTAAAATGAATGGACTATAGAATAGTCTTTTTTCTGTAACAATTTAATTGGTTTAAAAGCAAACAAGATTATCCATAAACTAATGTTAACAGAAAAAAAATATAAAAAGAGAATTTCGACAAAAGCTGCCGGGAAGCACTGTCGCTGCTGATTGGTTGTTTCTTCGCGCTCTGAAAAGGGAGTCTCGTCTTCCAGAATATCACTTACAATGTGCGACATCAAAAATAAAAATAAAGTTTCTAAAGAAGATGATTTCAGCAAGCTAAAACACCACACAAACAACTGTCATGTGACACTTTCTATATTGGCTTGCTAGCTTGCAATTGGCTGCTGGTCCGCGGTGGTGCGGCACTGAGCGCTGGTTTAACATGTTACAGGTGTTATACACTGAGCGTTGGTTTAACATGTTACAGGTGTTATACACTGAGCTCTGGTTTAACATGTTACAGGTGTTATACACTGAGCGCTGGTTTAACATGTTACAGGTGTTATACACTGAGCGCTGGTTTAACATGTTACAGGTGTTATACACTGAGCGCTGGTTTAACATGTTACAGGTGTTATACACTGAGCGCTGGTTTAACATGTTACAGGTGTTACACGCCAGTGCCAGTAGGCACTGAGCGCTTTTCACCTCCAGCAACAGTGTGTCACTGACGCTGGCATGCGTATCGGGTGACCTTGTAGCATAGAAATTGTTGTTAGTTAGAAAAGACGACACTTTTGTTATCAAGCAAATATTTGATTTCTTTTCATTTGTTTCTTTAATAAACTACATGTGTGTTGCCATTCCTTTTGATTCATTCACTTGGAAGGGACTCATGCGGGGGTGTGATAACATTAGACCTGTTAATTCGGAGTTCCCCTTACTCCTGGGATAATTAGGGGGTGACGTAGTGTAATCAATAGGCTAGGTGTTACAATCATCAAGTGTGGCATAAATATATTCTATAGTAAGCAATACGAGAGGAATTCAACATTGAAACCAATCAAAAACAACATACGAATGTATATCTAATGGGGGGGGGGATCAGGAAATATTATTTAACATTCCACAGGGCTAAAAAAACATTAAGAAACAAAACATGAAAAGAAATAACTAACAAAATAAATACACTGGAACACTGTAAGCGACAGACTCTTGACATTAAAAAAATGGCAGGATTACAAAAAAGCAGCAGAAAATAAAAAACTAACATGACAAACTGAATGCGACGTGTTAAACGAAGCGCAGACCCTGACACAGAACTAACATGACAAACTGAATGCGACGTGTTGAACGAAGCGCAGACCCTGACACAGAACTAACATGACAAACTGAATGCGACGTGTTAAACGAAGCGCAGACCCTGACACAGAACTAACATGACAAACTGAATGTGACGTGTTAAACGAAGCGCAGACCCTGACACAGAACTAACATGACAAACTGAATGCGACGTGTTAAACGAAGCGCAGACCCTGACACAGCGAAAACCAACCAAATAGATCTAAAAGAAAGGGTCCCCAGAAACAGAAAGCATCAATAAAACTGAGCTTGTTTCTATCTATGGACATTTACCATGATGAATTTACAGGGTAATTCTGCAGTTTAGCATGTTTGTACTGGCCTGTACCCTATCTCAGACTCTCTTGTTTGAGTCGATGTATATTTTTAATTTAAGAGTATTGCAGACTCTCTTGTTTGAGTCGATGTATATTTTTAATTTAAGAGTATCGCAGACTCTCTTGTTTGAGTCGATGTATATTTTTAATTTAAGAGTATCGCAGACTCTTGTTTGAGTCTGTGTATATTTTTAATTTAAGAGTATCGCAGACTCTCTTGTTTGAGTCGATGTATATTTTTAATTTAAGAGTATCGCAGACTCTCTTGTTTGAGTCTGTGTATATTTTTAATTTAAGAGTATCGCACTCTCTTGTTTGAGTCGATGTATATTTTTAATTTAAGAGTATCGCAGACTCTCTTGTTTGAGTCTGTGTATATTTTAGTTGTGTAAAGGAAAAAAGTAAAGTACCCCAGCAAACAATATCATAAAAACATTTTTCCAAACGTCACAAAAATGTTGTTCATAATGTTGTAACGATGTGAAAATGTAGGGGCTCAGAAGCATTTTAAAATATTATCACACAACATTATATAACAACGTCATAAGAATGTTTTTAAAACGCTTTATTAAAATGCATATACATCAATTAATGAACATGTCAGAGGGGTGGGGTGTGTCACTGAAGCAGACACACACAGTATATATTCTGTGATACACTGCCCAGGTGCACAGGATTCATTCATTTTAAACAGACAGAAGGGGGTCCCCAGAATCAGGTTTGAGAACCACTGTTTAATTTTCTAACTCCTCCTCACAATATTCCCTTCTTCTTGGGTGCTGCTTCCTTGTACCATGCCTCTAATATATATATATATATATATATATATATATATATATATATATATATATATATATATATATATATATATATATATATATATATATATATATATATATATATATATATATATATATATATAATTTGCTGAAATGCAATTTCACAATATTTCTATACATTGTAGGCTGACCTAACGCAGGCACAGCTTTTTAGTGTGGAAATCAATTGCAGAGGCGATCACAACTTCGTCGAACCATCATCTTTTATTTTAGGTACAATCCGGTATGAAAATAAATAAATAAATAAATAAATAAATAAATAAATAAAACCTGTGAACATAAGCAGTCTTCAAAGCCCTGTCCATTCTCCCCGGGCATAGTCCTCTGTGTTGTGAATACTCAGCCTCTTTATGTGGCTGGGATGAGATCATTGCTGATTGTAAAGGCTACACGTGCCAATTGAGGCAAGGTCTAACTTTTCATCTATTCATTGTAATAATACCAACTGATGTAGTTACAGCTTCCGGACACTAGAGTGCGATAGCGCTACACAGTTCATGATGGGGTGCACTCACCTCAGTGTAACTGTTACTAGAGAGAGACCGAGGTGACTACAGCTCCACACAGCAATTCACCAATGCAAAGTTTATAAGAACTTTTCTGTTAATTATTTTTTCAGGTAAGCTGTAACTTAAATATAAACCTGCTTGAGAAAATCCTGCTTTCTCATTGGTTAGCTGCGTTCTATCAGCCACACGTTAATCCCACACAACCTTTCAACGCAGACGCATCTAAAAGCTTTGAATTGAAATCCATTCGCCATTATTAACGTGTAATATCTGTAAATTATCATGGTCAAAATGATCAATGTGGCAGAATATTGCGTTTCAGAGTGAGTTAAGCATACTGCAACCCCCTCCTGTACTGAAAAAATATAAAAATAAAGACTCGAAACTTCAGCACCAGGATTCAAAATCAGCACCAGGATTCAAGGCGCGGTGTAGCTGACAGCCTAGTGCAAATATCTATCTGGAAGCTGCTTTAAATGAAATGCTTCTCGGGGATCTGTGGTGTATATGTTGAAAAAGGATTCGTAACCAAATCGACTATGATGTCTCCGTTTTCTCACTTTTTTATTTTAGTGTAAAATAAAATTCGGAATAATTAGATGTTGTAAAGGTATTTGTATTTATCAATGTATATTTATAAGCAATATCGCATAAATCCAGCTCTCCTCCTAACTGCAGTGTTAACCAAGGAACATTCATGTTTTGGGGTTGCTCACTAATGATTGGTCAGCTGTCAGAGCTTTGACTTTCCCATTGGTTGTTAAAGCAGAGCCTTCACGTGAGGTTGAGAATACCCTGGGAGATTTATGGCCAGCCTCTGCTCACTCCTGATTGGTCGCCTGTCTAAAAAAAAAAAGGACATTCTTCGACTCGCCTATTGGTTAAACTCACTCAAGCCCTTCAACTGAAACAGAGAATACCATCAACTGGTTTTTTTTCTAGCGTCTGGTCGTTGTTTTAGACTTATGCGGGGAATTGCAGATCTCTTATTGGCTGCTCACACCCCCTTCAGGAAACCCATAGACTCTTAGAAAACCTCTGGTAAACCCTGTACGTCATCTTGGATAAAGGTGTCAGACAAATGAACAAATAATAAATAGAGTTGCGAGCAACTTTACGGCTTCCAAGCAGTTAGTGTGAAATTTAAGCGCATTGGTTGTTGTAGATGAAACGTTATCACAAATCATTTTGAACACAGCTGACTGTGTCAATTTTGGCCAAACTATTGGAATCACTGGTTAGATGGTCAATGCTGAAATCTCATTGGCCCACAGCAGCCATGTTTTGTACTGTAGCAACTTTCCTTGAACAACCGTAAAAATAATCATACTTAGATCATTTATGCTCATTTGGGCTTCAATCACAACTCTGCATGTTATATAACAACCATCTGCAGTCAATAAGAAATTATGGGAAGTTTTACAGCCAGCTTTAAATTTGACCTTTAGCAGAACTTAACCATACTATATATAACTATTTATGCATTACACATTACACTACTTGCATTACCTATAGTGCTCATATAAACACAGCAGTTTATACCTTGCTATATTTTTCTATACCTTGCAGACTTGTCCATGTTAACAGCTGTCCCCAGTGGTGGGAATGTGTCATTTCAGGGTGAAAAATTGACAAAACTGGCATGTCGCCCATATTGATTGTCTCATGGCGGTCATGTTTGTTGATGTAGGAACTTTTTCTGACTAACTTTTTTAGAGGACGTATACCCAAGTTTCATGTCAATCATCCAAAGGGCTCATGAGGAGTTGTTATTTAAGTGTTTAAGCAAAATCCAACATAGCTGCCACACCATGTGACCGATCCATTTTTCCTTAAGTAGAATCAACCGTGGACATGAGCGCACTATGTACAAAATTTTTCACAGCTGTACTGTTTACCATTCATGAGAAGACTTTTGAATATTGTCCAAAATTTTCATTAAATCCAACATGGCTGCCACACCATGTGACCAAAGGCCGCTATGTTGATCTCGACACAACATCCCATAGTCCTCTACATCCGTGTCAAATTTTGTGCATTTTTGTGCAGCCAATAAAAAGTTATAGGCAGTTTTATAGCAAGTTGCGTATGTTGATGATGTCATGTAGCGTGGACGCCATGATTTTCACAGTAGCAACTTCCCTTGAGCAAGCGTAGCAGAAGACCATACTGAGATGTTTTATTCCAATTTTTGTTTCAATCGGATAAGCGGTTTCAGAGAAGAAGATGTTTGAATTTTGATGATTTTATATTTTTATGGTAATTTTATGACATTAATCAATGTGGTTGCCAAACCACAGAACCAATCAGCTTCATATTAACAACAGTTAATCATGGACTATCCCTCAACATGTATAGCTATTTTCAGAACACTGCAGTAAGCGGTTTCCGATACATAGGCGTTTTAACAAATTCTGCAAAATCCAATATGGCTGCCGAACCATGTGACTTGCGCAAATTTGCTGAATATCACCGACTATCATCCATAGGCATCTACCAGTGTACCGAATTTTGTACGTTTTTGAGCATGTTTTGGCAGAAAGAAAATAATAATAATAATAATAATAATAATAATAATAATAATAATAATAATAATAATAATCCTAACAAAAACAATAGGCTTCCCCAGCCTATGGCTTGGAAGCCTAATTAGACTAGTATGCTTCATAGTATAAGCAAGCACACTGTATGCAAGTAAGTGAGGCAACGTAATGTCATTCGACTGACGGTTTACTTGGCACTGTCTGGTCAGCAGAGAATACCTTGAAGGTCCTGACGGCACGCCACTGATTGAAATTAGTTTCATTTTTGTATTGCTTGTTGCTGCTTGTTGGTACATTGATTTAATTCAAGTGTAAGAGGCTTATCCATGGAGTCATATGTATTATAGTAACACGCTTTAATATACCAGCATACTGAACAGAACGGTGTGTTTTTAGGGGGGCTGGCGGCGGCACTGGTACTTTGTTGCAGCTGATAAAAGTTAATTTGCTGTAACAGGGTTAGTGAAACGGACCTGAGGCCGTTCTGAATTACTGTCCAGCTGCTGCTAACAAGGCACATCTGGAGTAGAAATGCCTGACAAACTGACGTATGTTCTGCTTCAGTGCCACTAAAACAGTGGATGCTGCATTCCTTCATACTGAAGTTAACAAGGATAGAAACCCACATGCCTAGCATTGCTTATACTTGTATTGCACCCATTTACACCAATTACTGCACAACCAAGAAGCAACCAATTACCCTATCAACAATAAGACACGTACTGCAAATACTGAAGCAGAACATTTACTCACTAAAAATATGATTCTTCAACAAAACCTTCAGGAAGTATTGTAAGGTCCCTCAGGTCTTTGAAAACACTAAGCAGAGTACATAATAATAATAAAAAATATATAGTGTCGAAAAAAAAAAGAGATACGTTTTTATGGTTTCTGTAATACTTTATAATATCCCCCAGAGTGTTATGAAAAAAGGACACCAATTTCAAGATGCTACTGTACAAAATAGATTTCTAGTGATTTTTTTTTGTGCACCTAACTTACTCCGGGGCACTTTTTGAGATTCTGACTGAACCGCCTGTATCTAGATAAAGTAAAGAAAGGCAGCTTGCCATGGTCCCTGTAATTCTTCTTATTTATCCAGAGTGGGTTTTTTTGGGTGGTCAAGTTGTTATTTCAGTTGTATAGGCTTTACAGGTTACAAAAAGCACACAATCAGGATGGATTTATTTGTTGCCAACGTTACATGCCTTGCAAAGAAAGCTGTTTTCTCTTTATCTGTTTGTATAATCTCACAGTCAATAAACACTGCTTCAGATTAGAATCATAAAAAAACAGGTACTCTTTGATAAGGGGCCAGGCGTGTGAAAGGTGGTAAGAGATCGATGCTGTGGAAAGCAAGGGATATATGGCCATTGTTATATATACTATTTTCTAATACAAACATATTTTGATTAACTCAGTGTAGTACAGTTTATTTACATTTGACACGTACCTCTGCACTAAAAAAACTGGATTGGAACCTTGAACACCTTACCTAATTTGCATAATGTACTCTGATACATTTTCACTCTGGGAGTAGTGACTCATCTGTAAATTCTCTCTGGAGTAGTGACTCATCTGTAAATCCTCTCTCTGGAGTAGTGACTCATCTGTAAATCCTCTCTCTGGGAGTAGTGACTCATCTGTAAATCCTCTCTCTGGAGTAGTGACTCATCTAATTCCTCTCTCGGGGGTAGTGACTCATCTAAATCCTCTCTCTGGAGTAGTGACTCATCTGTAAATCCTCTCTCTGGGAGTAGTGACTCATCTGTAAATCCTCTCTCTGGGAGTAGTGACTCATCTGTAAATCCTCTCTCTGGGAGTAGTGACTCATCTGTAAATCGTCTCTCTGGAGTAGCGACTCATCTGTAAATCCTCTTTCTGGAGTAGGACTCATCTGTAAATCCTCTTTCTGGAGTAGGACTCATCTGTAAATCCTCTCTCTGGAGTAGGGACTCATCTGTAAATCCTCTCTCTGGAGTAGTGACTCATCTGTAAATCCTCTCTCTGGAGTAGTGACTCATCTAATTCCTCTCTCGGGGGTAGTGACTCATCTAAATCCTCTCTCTGGAGTAGTGACTCATCTGTAAATCCTCTCTCTGGGAGTAGTGACTCATCTGTAAATCCTCTCTCTGGAGTAGTGACTCATCTAATTCCTCTCTCTGGGGTAGTGACTCATCTAAATCCTCTCTCTGGAGTAGTGACTCATCTGTAAATCCTCTCTCTGGGAGTAGTGACTCATCTGTAAATCCTCTCTCTGGAGTAGTGACTCATCTAATTCCTCTCTCGGGGGTAGTGACTCATCTAAATCCTCTCTCTGGAGTAGTGACTCATCTGTAAATCCTCTCTGGGAGTAGTGACTCATCTGTAAATCCTCTCTCTGGAGTAGTGACTCATCTAATTCCTCTCTCGGGGGTAGTGACTCATCTAAATCCTCTCTCTGGAGTAGTGACTCATCTGTAAATCCTCTCTCTGATGTAGTGACTCATCTAAATCCTCTCTCTGGGAGTAGTGACTCATCTGTAAATCCTCTCTCTGGGAGTAGTGACTCATCTGTAAATCTTCTCTCTGGGAGTAGTGACTCATCTGTAAATCCTCTCTCTGGAGTAGTGACTCATCTAATTCCTCTCTCGGGGGTAGTGACTCATCTAAATCCTCTCTCTGGAGTAGTGACTCATCTGTAAATCCTCTCTGGGAGTAGTGACTCATCTGTAAATAGTCTCTCTGGGAGTAGTGACTCATCTGTAAATCCTCTCTCTGGGAGTAGTGACTCATCTGTAAATCCTCTCTCTGGGAGTAGTGACTCATCTGTAAATCGTCTCTCTGGAGTAGCGACTCATCTGTAAATCCTCTTTCTGGAGTAGGACTCATCTGTAAATCCTCTTTCTGGAGTAGGACTCATCTGTAAATCCTCTCTCTGGAGTAGGGACTCATCTGTAAATCCTCTCTCTGGAGTAGTGACTCATCTGTAAATCCTCTCTCTGGAGTAGTGACTCATCTAATTCTCTCTCTGGAGTAGTGACTCATCTAAATCCTCTCTCTGGAGTAGTGACTCATCTGTAAATCCCTCTCTGGGAGTAGTGACTCATCTGTAAATCCTCTCTGGAGTAGTGACTCATCTAATTCCTCTCTGGGGTAGTGACTCATCTAAATCCTCTCTCTGGAGTAGTGACTCATCTGTAAATCCTCTCTCTGGGAGTAGTGACTCATCTGTAAATCCTCTCTGGAGTAGTGACTCATCTAATTCCTCTCTCAGGGTAGTGACTCATCTAAATCCTCTCTCTGGAGTAGTGACTCATCTGTAAATCCTCTCTCTGGGAGTAGTGACTCATCTGTAAATCCTCTCTCTGGAGTAGTGACTCATCTAATTCCTCTCTCGGGGGTAGTGACTCATCTAAATCCTCTCTCTGGAGTAGTGACTCATCTGTAAATCCTCTCTGGGAGTAGTGACTCATCTGTAAATCCTCTCTCTGGAGTAGTGACTCATCTAATTCCTCTCTCGGGGGTAGTGACTCATCTAAATCCTCTCTCTGGAGTAGTGACTCATCTGTAAATCCTCTCTCTGATGTAGTGACTCATCTAAATCCTCTCTCTGGGAGTAGTGACTCATCTGTAAATCCTCTCTCTGGGAGTAGTGACTCATCTGTAAATCCTCTCTGGGAGTAGTGACTCATCTGTAAATCCTCTCTCTGGAGTAGTGACTCATCTAAATCCTCTCTCTGGGGTAGTGACTCATCTAAATCCTCTCTCTGGAGTAGTGACTCATCTGTAAATCCTCTCTCTGGGAGTAGTGACTCATCTGTAAATCCTCTCTCTGGGAGTAGTGACTCATCTGTAAATCCTCTCTCTGGAGTAGTGACTCATCTGTAAATCGTCTCTCTGGGAGTAGTGACTCATCTGTAAATCGTCTCTCTGGGAGTAGTGACTCATCTGTAAATGCGCTCTCTGGAGTAGGACTCACCTGTAAATCCTCTCTCTGGAGTAGGGACTCATCTGTAAATCCTCTCTCTGGAGTAGGACTCACCTGTAAATCCTCTCTCTGGAGTAGTGACTCATCTAATTCCTCTCTCTGGAGTAGTGACTCATCTGTAAATGCTCTCTCTGGAGTAGGACTCACCTGTAAATCCTCTCTCTGGAGTAGTGACTCATCTAATTCCTCTCTCGGGGGTAGTGACTCATCTAAATCCTCTCTCTGGAGTAGTGACTCATCTGTAAATCCTCTCTCTGGGAGTAGTGACTCATCTGTAAATCCTCTCTCTGGAGTAGTGACTCATCTAATTCCTCTCTCAGGGGGAGTGACTCATCTAAATCCTCTCTCTGGAGTAGTGACTCATCTGTAAATCCTCTCTCTGGGAGTAGTGACTCATCTGTAAATCCTCTCTCTGGGAGTAGTGACTCATCTGTAAATCGTCTCTCTGGAGTAGCGACTCATCTGTAAATCCTCTTTCTGGAGTAGTGACTCATCTGTAAATCCTCTCTCTGGAGTAGGACTCATCTGTAAATCCTCTCTCTGGAGTAGGGACTCATCTGTAAATCCTCTCTGGAGTAGTGACTCATCTGTAAATCCTCTCTGGAGTAGTGACTCATCTAATTCCTCTCTCGGGTAGTGACTCATCTAAATCCTCTCTGGAGTAGTGACTCATCTGTAAATCCTCTCTGGGAGTAGTGACTCATCTGTAAATCCTCTCTCTGGAGTAGTGACTCATCTAATTCCTCTCTGGGGTAGTGACTCATCTAAATCCTCTCTCTGGAGTAGTGACTCATCTGTAAATCCTCTCTCTGGGAGTAGTGACTCATCTGTAAATCCTCTCTCTGGAGTAGTGACTCATCTAATTCCTCTCTCGGGGTAGTGACTCATCTAAATCCTCTCTGGAGTAGTGACTCATCTGTAAATCCTCTCTGGGAGTAGTGACTCATCTGTAAATCCTCTCTCTGGAGTAGTGACTCCATCTAATTCCTCTCTCGGGGGTAGTGACTCATCTAAATCCTCTCTCTGGAGTAGTGACTCATCTGTAAATCCTCTCTCTGATGTAGTGACTCATCTAAATCCTCTCTCTGGGAGTAGTGACTCATCTGTAAATCCTCTCTCTGGGAGTAGTGACTCATCTGTAAATCCTCTCTGGGAGTAGTGACTCATCTGTAAATCCTCTCTCTGGAGTAGTGACTCATCTAATTCCTCTCTCGGGGGTAGTGACTCATCTAAATCCTCTCTCTGGAGTAGTGACTCATCTGTAAATCCTCTCTCTGGGAGTAGTGACTCATCTGTAAATCCTCTCTCTGGGAGTAGTGACTCATCTGTAAATCCTCTCTCTGGAGTAGTGACTCATCTGTAAATCTCTCTCTGGGAGTAGTGACTCATCTGTAAATCTCTCTCTGGAGTAGTGACTCATCTGTAAATCCTCTCTCTGGAGTAGTGACTCATCTGTAAATCCTCTTCTGGAGTAGTGACTCATCTGTAAATCCTCTCTGGAGTAGTGACTCATCTGTAAATCTCTCTCTGGAGTAGTGACTCATCTGTAAATCCTCTCTGGAGTAGTGACTCATCTGAATTCTCTCTCTGGGGTAGTGACTCATCTAAATCCTCTCTCTGGAGTAGTGACTCATCTGTAAATCCTCTCTCTGGGAGTAGTGACTCATCTGTAAATCCTCTCTCTGGAGTAGTGACTCATCTAATTCCTCTCTCGGGGGTAGTGACTCATCTAAATCCTCTCTCTGGAGTAGTGACTCATCTGTAAATCCTCTCTCTGGGAGTAGTGACTCATCTGTAAATCCTCTCTCTGGAGTAGTGACTCATCTAATTCCTCTCTCAGGGGGAGTGACTCATCTAAATCCTCTCTCTGGAGTAGTGACTCATCTGTAAATCCTCTCTCTGGGAGTAGTGACTCATCTGTAAATCCTCTCTCTGGAGTAGTGACTCATCTAATTCCTCTCTCGGGGGTAGTGACTCATCTAAATCCTCTCTGGAGTAGTGACTCATCTGTAAATCCTCTCTGGGAGTAGTGACTCATCTGTAAATCCTCTCTCTGGAGTAGTGACTCATCTAAATTCCTCTCTGGGGTAGTGACTCATCTAAATCCTCTCTGGAGTAGTGACTCATCTGTAAATCCTCTCTGATGTAGTGACTCATCTAAATCCCTCTCTGGGAGTAGTGACTCATCTGTAAATCCTCTCTGGGAGTAGTGACTCATCTGTAAATCCTCTCTGGGAGTAGTGACTCATCTGTAAATCCTCTCTCTGGAGTAGTGACTCATCTAATTCCTCTCTCGGGGGTAGTGACTCATCTAAATCCTCTCTCTGGAGTAGTGACTCATCTGTAAATCCTCTCTCTGGGAGTAGTGACTCATCTGTAAATCCTCTCTCTGGGAGTAGTGACTCATCTGTAAATCCTCTCTCTGGAGTAGTGACTCATCTGTAAATCGTCTCTCTGGGAGTAGTGACTCATCTGTAAATCGTCTCTCTGGGAGTAGTGACTCATCTGTAAATGCGCTCTCTGGAGTAGGACTCACCTGTAAATCCTCTCTGGAGTAGGGACTCATCTGTAAATCCTCTCTGGAGTAGTGACTCATCTGTAAATCCTCTCTCTGGAGTAGTGACTCATCTAAATCCCTCTCTGGAGTAGTGACTCATCTGTAAATGCTCTCTCTGGAGTAGGACTCACCTGTAAATCTCTCTCTGGAGTAGTGACTCATCTAATTCCTCTCTCGGGGTAGTGACTCATCTAAATCCTCTCTGGAGTAGTGACTCATCTGTAAATCCTCTCTCTGGGAGTAGTGACTCATCTGTAAATCCTCTCTCTGGAGTAGTGACTCATCTAATTCCTCTCTCAGGGGTAGTGACTCATCTAAATCCTCTCTGGAGTAGTGACTCATCTGTAAATCCTCTCTGGGAGTAGTGACTCATCTGTAAATCCTCTCTCTGGAGTAGTGACTCATCTAATTCCTCTCTGGGGTAGTGACTCATCTAAATCCTCTCTCTGGAGTAGTGACTCATCTGTAAATCCTCTCTGGGAGTAGTGACTCATCTGTAAATCCTCTCTCTGGAGTAGTGACTCATCTAATTCCTCTCTCGGGGTAGTGACTCATCTAAATCCTCTCTCTGGAGTAGTGACTCATCTGTAAATCCTCTCTCTGATGTAGTGACTCATCTAAATCCTCTCTCTGGGAGTAGTGACTCATCTGTAAATCCTCTCTCTGGGAGTAGTGACTCATCTGTAAATCCTCTCTCTGGGAGTAGTGACTCATCTGTAAATCCTCTCTCTGGAGTAGTGACTCATCTAATTCCTCTCTCGGGGGTAGTGACTCATCTAAATCCTCTCTCTGGAGTAGTGACTCATCTGTAAATCCTCTCTCTGGGAGTAGTGACTCATCTGTAAATCCTCTCTCTGGGAGTAGTGACTCATCTGTAAATCCTCTCTCTGGAGTAGTGACTCATCTGTAAATCGTCTCTCTGGAAGTAGTGACTCATCTGTAAATCGTCTCTCTGGGAGTAGTGACTCATCTGTAAATGCTCTCTCTGGAGTAGGACTCACCTGTAAATCCTCTCTCTGGAGTAGGGACTCATCTGTAAATCCTCTCTCTGGGAGTAGTGACTCATCTGTAAATCCTCTCTCTGGAGTAGTGACTCATCTGTAAATCCTCTCTCTGGAGTAGTGACTCATCTGTAAATCCTCTCTGGAGTAGTGACTTATCTGTAAATCCTCTCTCTGGAGTAGTGACTCATCTGTAAATCCTCTCTCTGGGAGTAGTGACTCATCTGTAAATCCTCTCTCTGGAGTAGTGACTTATCTGTAAATCCTCTCTCTGGAGTAGTGACTCATCTGTAAATCCTCTCTGGAGTAGTGACTCATCTGTAAATCCTCTCTCTGGGAGTAGTGACTCATCTGATCAGGGTGGATAAACGGTTCGGGTGGATATGTGACGGGCGGATACACGACGGATTACTGGATAAACTAAATTGTGTTTCTTTGTTTTGTTTTTTTTGTTTTCTTTGGCCTCCTCAGTCTCCTTATATCCAGCCGTGTCCTCCAGCAGAAAGGCTGTGTTTCTGGTCTGAATTATACGGTTCTGTTTTTTAGTTGGATGCAAATATATCCCTAAATCTTGAGTGCAAGTGTAATGCTGCTGTGTGCTTCTATAGGTGTTCTGTGTCTTGTTATAGTTCTCTGGATAGTTGTTTCCATGTTTTTTGGTGCTTTGATATGTATTTGGGTATTGGTAAGAGCATTGAGATGGGCTCATGACTTAATATATACAAGCTGAGTTATCTCCATTTTTGGCAGACTTGGGTTTTTCCAGTTTTTAACAATAACACATACATTGAAATAAAACATGTTGTAGTATTCTTGAGATTAATAGCACAGGTAGGAAGCAATCAGAACTGACTTGTGTGACCCTGGAAATCGGGATCCTAGAATTGCAGGTAAACGTTGGAAATTGTTCATCCAGAGAACAGGACCTGAACAAGTGAAGAATCTGCAGTGTGTTTACATTTAAGACATTGTCTGGCAGGCCTCGTTTGAATGTGACAATTTTATCTCTAGTGTTTTGAATGCCTTGTAGAATCCTGTGCTGTATTAGTTTGAATGAAGAGAGGTTGGTAGTATTCAGTGCTGTATTAGTTTGAATGAAGAGAGGTTGGTAGTATTCAGTGCTGTATTAGTTTGAATGAAGAAAGGTTGGTAGTATTCAGTTCTGTATTAGTTTGAATGAAGAGAGGTTGGTAGTATTCAGTTCTGTATTAGTTTGAATGAAGAGAGGTTGGTAGTATTCAGCTCTGTGTTAGTTTGAATGAAGAGAGGTTGGTAGTATTCAGTTCTGTATTAGTTTGAATGAAGAGAGGTTGGTAGTATTCAGATCAATGTGTTGATCTCAACCCTTCTGCACTGTGTGTTATGGGAGATGTCTTGTAATGTGTTGAGCTCAACCCTTCTGCACTGTGTGTTATGGGAGATGTCTTGTAATGTGTTGATCTCAACCCTTCTGCACTGTGTGTTATGGGAGATGTCTTGTAATGTGTTGATCTCAACCCTTCTGCACTGTGTGTTATGGGAGATGTCTTGTAATGTGTCGATCTCAACCCTTCTGCACTGTGTGTTATGGGAGATGTCTTGTAATGTGTTGCTCTCAACCTTTCTGCACTGTGTGTTATTGGAGATGTCTTGTAATGTGTTGATCTCAACCCTTCTGCACTGTGTGTTATGGGAGATGTCTTGTAATGTGTTGATCTCAACCCTTCTGCACTGTGTGTTATGGGAGATGTCTTGTAATGTGTTGATCTCAACCCTTCTGCACTGTGTGTTATGGGAGATGTCTTGTAATGTGTTGATCTCAACCCTTCTGCACTGTGTGTTATGGGAGATGTCTTGTAATGTGTTGATCTCAACCCTTCTGCACTGTGTGTTATGGGAGATGTCTTGTAATGTGTTGATCTCAACCCTTCTGAACTGTGTGTTATGGGAGATGTCTTGTAATGTGCTGATCTCAACCCTTCTGCACTGTGTGTTATGGGAGATGTCTTGTAATGTGTTGAGCTCAACCCTTCTGCACTGTGTGTTATGGGAGATGTCTTGTAATGTGTTGATCTCAACCCTTCTGAACTGTGTGTTATGGGAGATGTCTTGTAATGTGCTGATCTCAACCCTTCTGCACTGTGTGTTATGGGAGATGTCTTGTAATGTGTTGAGCTCAACCCTTCTGCACTGTGTGTTATGGGAGATGTCTTGTAATGTGTTGATCTCAAACCTTCTCCACTGTGTGGTGGAGATCCCTTTCTTCTCCAGATTTAAATAGTCATTAACAGAGTGGAGTTAGTGAGCTCACCAAGTCCTAACATCTTGGAAATTGTGCCAGACATTCATTGCTTATTTAAAATCCAGTATTGCACCAGTTATATCCTGGCAGCCAAATACCTGCTTCTCAAGATCAGGCAGCGACAGCCTCCTGTAGTTTAGACATCTTGTGTATTCGTTAGGGATGCACTGAATCCAGGATTCGGCCAGAATAACTACTTTTTGAGCAGGGTTCGGATTCGGACAAATACTTTGGTGAACCGAATCCGAATCCTATATATCAGTGATTGCAGAAAATTGGGACTTTTTGGCTTTTTTTTTCATTTTTCCTATTCATTGCAGTGTCTAGTGTTTGGCCCCAAAATGTTTTACTACCCCTAGAGTACATGGAACTGAAATTGCCAAGCTCCCACCAAATTTGTGTTGCTATGGCAACAAGATAAACATTGTGGTCCCTCAAGAAATGTCAACTTGGTCACGCAAAAACATAATACAAATTATTATTCAAACCATTTTTATAGTGTTTGTGAAGATCTGATCTCGTTAATGATGCAAAAAAATATTACATTTTTTTCTATTTTCTGCCTAGAAATGTACACAATTAAGTGGAGACAAGTACAATACATTGGTATTTTTTGTTTGATTTTACAAAAATAATATATTTTTCAAGATATTCTTTTCAAAGCTATGCTACTGATGATCTTTAGTATAGTGGATAAACATAACATTGAACAATTTAAAAAAATGTTGAGCAGTTTTATTTTTATTTTGCAATTTAATCTTGTGGCAATACCGTGACCAAACTGACAAGAATACGAATTGACTAGTATTCTTTGAAATTGTTTAATGATTTTTAAATAAACAATATAGAATTAAAAAACATGAAAATATGTATTTATCAAATAGAATATTTAAAATGTATCAGTATGAACATCATCAAGTGCAATATGTCAACAAGAAAAATATAAAACAATCTAATACATACTGATATTTTATCAAAAGCAAAACTGTTAACAATAATTACACAATGCAAAAAAGAATTGAACTTTTCAAGTATTATTTAAAATTAGAATTAAAATATTATAGGGTAATAACTTTCATAATGTAATAAAACTGATTAATGTGGGCTCCCGAGTGGCGCATCCAGTAAAGGCGCTCCGTGTGGAGTGCAGGATGTGCCCTATAGTCTGGACGTCGTGAGTTCGAGTCCAGGCTATTACTTTGCCGCACTGAGGATGGGAGATTCCTGGGGCGACGCTCAATTGGCGAGCACCGCCCGGGGAGGGAGGGTTAGGTCAGCCAGGGTGTCCTCGGCTCACCGCACCAGCGACCCCTGTAGTCTGGCCGGGCGCCTGTGGGCTTGCCAGTAAGCTGCCCAGAGCTGCGTTGTCCTCCGACGCTGTAGCTCTGAGGCGGCTGGACGGTGAGTCTGCAGAGTGTAAAGAAGCGGGCGGCTGACGGCACATGCTTCTGAGGACGGTGTGTTCGTCTTCGCCGTTCCCGAGTCAGCGCAGGGGTGGTAGCGGTGAGCTGAGAATAAAATAATTGGCCATTCCAAATTTGGAGAAAATAATAAAAAACAATTGGCAACGACTACATTTTTATAAATAAATAAATAAAATGATTATTGTATTATAAAATTTCGGGGGGTGTGTTTCAGTGTGCATGCCTACAAAGTTGCACTGTATCTACAGAAAACAAAATATCCCCTCCTCTTCCCCCCTTAAAAAAAAAAATAAAGGCATCAGCTACATGTCTAAATAATAATTATCCATCCATTATCATATCCACTTAATCCTTTAGGGTCGCGGTGAGCCGAAGCCTAACCCGGCAGACACAGGACGCAAGGCAGGACTACACCCTAGGCAGGACGCCAGTCCATTGCAGGGCACCACACACAGACACACACACACTCTTACACAGAGGGCAATTTAGAGTAATCAATCAACCTTGGACTGTGGAAGAAAACACATACAAACACGGGGAGAACATGCAAACTCCACACAGACAGACCCCTAGGCCGGATTTGAACCTGGGACCCTGGCGCTGTGAGGCAGCAGCGCTAACCACCACACCACCGTGCCACCCTAAATAATAATAATACTAACTCCACTACTAATAATAACAACACTAAAAAGTAGTTTGCAGCCCTAGTCACAAGCCATGTCAACTTGGTCACACAGATTTGTATAATAAACTGTGACCAAGTTGGCTGTGACCAAGTTGACAGTTGACAAGTTTCCCGCCAAAAAATGACAGTTACAGAAAAGGCCCCATCTAACTGTAATGTTAGACCAAAATATACAAATAACCTTTGCCTTTTCTGTACAGTTTGAATATTTTAAAACAACTCTTGTCAAATTGAGACTAAGGACCAAGTTGACATGTTATGGTTATCAATTGTACATACGTTACATAGATATGAAAAAAAGAAATACAAGAAAAAAACTTACCAAGCCTCTCTTATCATCTTCCTATCAGCAGTGAGGTAGGACCCCTCTGAGGACCCCAACATTGTAGCTGTCTTTTTAAATTCCTTACTTAAATTGGCGAAATCCATAAACTGTGACCAAGTTGACATTTTTAAGTGACATGATAGTTTCAGAATTAAAATGCATTTATTTCTAATTTGACATTTATTTTTATGTTTTGATTATTTGTTATTTAAAAAGATACAACTGTTTATTATCAAGGAGGCTGAATTGCTTTACAACTTACAGAAATATTTTTGTTGGTGAGATTTTGAAATTTTGGGACTTTAGCTTGGGCCACACTATTTTAACCATGTTACTGACTTAAGTGTAAATTTCTATAAATTACAATTGTATATTTTTTCAAAATATTATTGATAATTTGTAGTAAATTGATCCTACTTTAAAATATAAACATTTAATTAAATGTCAATTTAGGATGTAATTGAAAAAAAATACTTAAATGTTGAGGACAGCAAAAGTCCTGATTTTCTGAAATCACTGATATATCCGCCCAAACACACATCCATTTAAATACATCCCTCCAATGTGTGCGGTTCTTTTTTAAATGAAACACACATCCATTTAAATACATCCCTCCAATGTGTGCGGTTCTTCTTTAGATTAAACACACATCCATTTAAATACATCCCTCCAATGTGTGCGGTTCTTCTTTAAATGAAACACACATCCATTTAAATACATCCCTCCAATGTGTGCAGATCTTCTTTAAATGAAACACACATCCATTTAAATACATCCCTACAATGTGTGCAGATCTTCTTTAAATGAAACACACATCCATTTAAATACATCCCTCCAATGTGTGCGGTTCTTCTTTAGATTAAACACACATCCATTTAAATACATCCCTCCAATGTGTGCGGTTCTTCTTTAAATGAAACACACATCCATTTAAATACATCCCTCCAATGTGTGCGGTTCTTCTTTAAATGAAACACACATCCATTTAAATACATCCCTACAATGTGTGCGGTTCTTCTTTAAATGAAACACACATCCATTTAAATACATCCCTACAATGTGTGCGGTTCTTCTTTAGATTAAACACACATCCATTTAAATACATCCCTACAATGTGTGCGGTTCTTCTTTAGATTAAACACACATCCATTTAAATACATCCCTCCAATGTGTGCGGTTCTTCTTTAAATGAAACACACATCCATTTAAATACATCCCTACAATGTGTGCGGTTCTTCTTTAGATTAAACACACATCCATTTAAATACATCCCTCCAATGTGTGCGGTTCTTCTTTAGATTAAACACACATCCATTTAAATACATCCCACCAAAGTGTGCGGTTCTTCTTTAGATTAAACACACATCCATTTTAATACATCCCACCAATGTGTGCGGTTCTTCTTTAGATTACACACACATCCATTTAAATACATCCCTCCAATGTGTGTGGTTCTTCTTTTAAATAAAAGACACGAATCCGGTGTTGAACGTAACTGTTGTATTTAATAAGAAGAACACGTTTGATGAACTCTGTCGCGGCTCTCAACGCCCTGTTAGTGGAGACCCACGCACTAAACACGTCATGCAGCTGCTGAATGCAAACATACCTCCGTATGCAACAGCACAGTCACATCACACTTCATGGAGTAAAGTTATGCAGTAAATCTGTAATGTATATTAACGGCAAACTGTTATAGACTTTTGTGCTTTGTTGCTTTGTCTGTCAAACGTGTTCTAGAGATCATACGGAGAAAAAAACGGTGCACAGAAATATATATTTTTGGTAACTTTACAACTCTCAGAGGTGCAAGACGTTGTTGAACAATATGCTTTTGTAAATTAAATGTTACGCTACTGTAATGTGCCAATACAAGCTTAACCATTTGGGAACTGCTGTGTTTTATTAAAATAATTTTAAAACTATTTCATAGCCTGTTTGATATGTGTTACACACACTGTGCATTTAAATCAACGGCGGTTTTATTTCGCAGGGAGATTCACGTCTCATCACGGTAATGTTTTCCTCATAGCTCTCAGATAGGCTTGCCAACAGGCTCCAGAATCTCGGGGACACTTTAAGGCAGGTCAGGTTTTATAACTCGCCTCTCTAAACTGCAATGTATTCGAAATGTAAAGTGAGTGTGAATTGCTTCAGCAGTTTAGTAAATGTATTTAATTGTTTAATTGTGGTGGCAATTCTATCCAGAGAGCCTCGTAACAATGATTAATCATACTGCCTGAATTTTTTTATACAGTAAACAATGTCTATCAGAATAGTGCAACACCATTATTATTGATAGCTTTGCACTCACCTGCACTCTTTCATGTAACCTTGTGGCAGCAGGTAAAGTTTCTGTTTGTTTAATATTTCTTGCTTCACATAGTCCCGCCCAGTCAGAGACTCAGAAAGCCAATCAGCTGCTGTATAGGTCTGATTGATGGAAACGATCCTCGCAGGCAGGTGTGTGCTTTTGGTAACAATTAAGTAAAACAATTCAATTAATTTAGCTAGGGCTGTAAATCTGCGCTTAATTGACTACACGTTTAAACCCATTGTTAATCCAGTCGTTTAAAAGGCCATAAATTTAATGTTTCACTCATTTCATATTTTTATATTTTACTTCCTAAATTTTAAGTCATATTTTAACCTTGGTTTGTTATTCAAAGCGCATACCATATAGATCCACTTAAAGACAAACAATGGTAAACATAAAAGCATAAAGGAGAACTATAAATTAGCATTACAATGTAACCTATTTTAATAGCATAAAAAAAAAACATTCAGACGATTTTACAACGTACCATTTCTCCAAAAGCTCCATATGTATGTATCCAACATTGAAAAAACATTAAAAAACAACTCTATTTAAATTAAACTTAAAACACAGTGGCAAGACTACATTTTTAGTTTCATTCACTTGTATATTGTTGGCAGGAAACAAAACATTTATTTTTTTCTTTAAAAATCAAAGCCATCAAACAATACTAGTTCCCAGCGTCCCTCCCCTTCACAGCGGCGCTTGCACATTCATGTGAAAAAATAAAGACTTCATTTCCCAGCGTTCCTCTCTTTCACAGCTTCTCGGTTCAGCTCGCTTGAATAATTAAAAGCTGTTCTGTAATTGCAGATGTCCTGTTGAACACACACTATAAAATATCGACAAATAAAAAGGTGTAAGCACTTTGTAACAGACATCTTATTCGTTGTTCTATTTATAAATAAATAAATAGTAGCTCCATTTTTTTCTTTTCCAATGTGTTACAGTGTTTTACTGTGGCGTGAATGGAGCCGTGAGGTGCCTGAATCACACAGGCTATTCACTTTACTGAAATAATGTACAGGACTAAGACTAGGGCCCTATGGAATTCGTGTTATTTTGTTCTGATTTCCCATTTTATTTATTTTTTTTCTGTTTTTTTTTTCTTCTTTTACCTTTTAAAAAAAATGTAATTCAGTTAATTTAAATGAAGTTATGCACACCGCAGGCAAGGTGAACAACACAAAACCATAAACCTACAGGCTGCTGCTTAGGTTTGCGTTCGTCTTCATTGGATTAAGTATTATTTTATCTAATTGTATTGAAAAATAGTATTGTTAACTTTAAAAACAGGTTGTATTTTTTTTTTTTTTTTTTTTTTTTTAAGTGCAGTTTCATAACTTTTAGTTTTGAACTTGATCAGTTCTATATTCCCATGGTTTCACTACCATAAATCTTCTCTGTGTGAACATTGGGATCATATTGTTCAAAGTGACTGCTGTAATAGCAGTCTGTGTGAGGAGTACTTTTTGTGTTGTAATACAGACGTTAAAAATAGTCTGCAACATTGTCTAATTGTTTAAGTCCTTAAAAAGGTTTCTATTTATTTTCCATGATTGCATTTATTTAACGCACTCAAACGGTGAATTAATTATTTTCACTGATTCAGCCCTTCTCGTTGTTTATCCCTGTAGCAGGGCGGTAGAGAGCCCTGTACATTCATTTGTTTATTTATTTTCAGAACGGGGGTTCCCCTTCCGCCCCTGTGTTATTTTGTGTTTGTTTATGTATTTATTATTTATGACGGCGGGGCGCCGTGTATTCTGTTATTATTTCTGTGTTTAGTAATGTGTTTTAAATGACGGCGAGCGCCGTGGGTTTTGTTATTGTTTTGTTTTATGTAAACGTATTCTGGCAGAGGCGAGATTGGTGCTCGTCCTCTGCCAGGAATAATTCGAAAATCCGTGCAGAATGTGACCAGGGGATTATTAAATAATAGTTAGTTAATCCCTCGATCACTAATATAAAAGCCTGCAGCTCTCGGCACTCGTGGTGGGTGTATGAGGAGCGAGAGTGGAGTTAGCGGAGAATCAGACAGAAAAACGAAACTAAAAGTAAACATACACTACCGGTCAAAAGCTTTAGAACACCCCCATTTTTCCAGTTTTTATTGAAATTTAAGCAGTTCAAGTCCAGTGAATAACCTGAAATGGTACAAAGGTAAGCGGTAAACTGCCAGAGGTTAAAAAAAAGTTTAGGTTACCAAAACTGAAAAATAATGTACATTTCAGAGTTATACAAAAGGCCTTTTTCAGGGAACAAGTAATGGGTTAACAACTTACAGCTGTTCTGCAGCAATGGAAGTAAATTAAGCCTTGAAAGTTGATGCTAACAATTCCTACAGGTGTCCCAACTTTTGTTGATTACTTACAAACCCTCTGTCTGTATAAAAGCAGTGTTGGAACAGACTGTGTTACTACACCTTTTTAAGCATTATTTGGACAGTATTGTACTGCAGGAAGTAGTATATTGCTATCATAATGGCGAGAAAAAGGCAATTAACAAAGGAAGACAGACAGACCATTATAACCCTTAAAAGTGTAGGTCTTTCCTTTAGAGAAATTGCAAAGAAAGCCAAGGTGTCAGTGAGTACAGTTTCCTACACCATCAAAAGGCACTTGGAAACTGGAGGAAACTCTGACAGGAAGAGGTCTGGCAGACCCAAAGCCACAACAGAATCAGAAGACAAGTTTCTGAGAGTCAACAGCTTGCGTGATAGGCGGCTCACAGGACAACAGCTTCAAGCACAGCTTAACACTGGTCGAAGTAAGCAAGTCTCAGTTTTAACTGTGAAGAGAAGACTTCGAGCTGCAGGTTTGACAGGTCGAGTGGCAGTAAGAAAGCCATTGCTAAGATGGCAAAATAAGAAAAAGAGGGCCATGAAGCACCGCCAGTGGACTACTGAAGACTGGAAGAAGGTCTTATGGACCGATGAATCAAAATTTGAAATCTTCGGTTCATCACGCAGGGTTTTATGCGCCCGTCGAGAAGGCGAAAGGATGGTTCCTCGGTGTGTGACACCAACTGTCAAACATGGAGGAGGAAGCGTGATGGTCTGGGGCTCTTTTGCTGGATCCAGAGTTGGAAACTTGCACAGAGTGAGTGGCACCCTGAACCAAAACGGCTACCACAGCATTTTGCAGCGCCATGCAATACCCTCTGGTATACGCCTAGTTGGTCAGGGGTTCATCCTACAGCAAGATAATGACCCAAAACATACCTCCAGGCTATGTCAGAACTACCTTAGAAGAAAAGAACAAGACGGTAGGCTTCAAATCATGGAATGGCCAGCACAGTCTCCAGACTTAAACCCCATCGAGCTGGTTTGGGATGAACTGGACAGAAGGGTGAAAGCAAAGCAACCTACAAGTGCAACACATTTGTGGGAACTTCTGCAACAGTGTTGGGAAGAACTTTCCGAACAATATTTGATTTCCATTGTAGAAAAAATGCCACGAGTGTGTTCGGCTGTTATATCTGCAAAAGGTGGCTACTTTGATGAGTCAAAAATTTAGATTAAATTTTGTTAAACAAAACGATTCCATGATTTCTTTTTTATCTCCAATTGTTTATTTGTTCTATGCTTTAATTTCAGAGTACATTGAGACATTAAACTGCGTAAATTTCAATAAAAACTGGAAAAATGGAGGTGTTCTAAAACTTTTGACTGGTAGTGTAGGAACAGTGAAGGCAATCTGCCCAGCCTGACCTGTGTTTTATATATTTTGTGTTTGCGACTATTTTTGGTTTAACATTTTTATTTTGCTCTGTGAGCAAGTGTTTTTGTGTTTAAATATTTATCTTATTTTTGTTATTTAAAAATAAAAAGACGCGCCGCGTCATATACCTTCAACTGCAGTACTCCCTGGCGTGTGTTTACCTTCCTGCTTCTGCCTGACGTCACCGCCCAGTCATTCCTGTCACAATCCCTTACAGAATACCCCGCCTCATTTCTAACCCAGCTACAGAAACCCTCCCGCCACCACCCATTCCCCCACTTTTGAAACCAATTACAGCTTAATGCTCTACTGCCAAATGCATTTTTTTCGTACAGCACTTAATTTTGTGTTAATATTCTTTTGATTCTGTGATTCCGTCCGTGCTCTCGTTAACACGGATTCCATAGAGCCCTATAAGACCTGAAAAAAGGCAACGCGATGGAGATACACAACAACGCAGGGAGCTGGTCTGCCCTTAATTTATGCAAGACGTATTTAGAGTGAACACGTGGGAGAACAGATCAGGTTTCCTTAAAGGGGAAAACCATAGAAAGGATAACGTATCTTTGTGGAAAATATGCAAAAAATAATTTGATAATATATTTTACTGTTAAGTAGAGTTTAAATGTATAATACAGATTTTAAACGAAAATATTTTTAATCCACGTTTACCGTTTAAATCCTTACAGCCCTAAATTTAGCGACAGTTTGCACAATTCACACTCACTTTACTGAATACAGAATACAGAATTAGAGAGTAGGGTTGTCACGATACCAGAATTTTGAACTTCGATACGATACCAGTTCAGTTTCACGATACTCGATACCTCTTCAATACCAAGGCAAAAAAAAAAAAGAAAATCTTAATACGCAAAATAATAGAGCATTCCTTTAATAAAGGTAAACAATCTTGACTCCAGGTCAAACGGTGCAGGTGCAGTAAACGTAATTTGCATATTATCACTTTAGAAAATGTTTTGTGTAGGACTATGATTGACTGGCCCTTTAATAGTTCTGCTTGTTTTTGGTAGCGAAATAAAGAGGATGAAGTAAAACTACAAAGTGGATGAATTTGAGATTTTTATTAAGTGATTCAGGTGAGTGCTCTGTACATTACTGACGGAGAAAAGTTCAAGTTTTTACTGTTATTATATTTATAACTGTGACTACAGGGGTTTCAGGTAAGTACCATATGTGGAATAAATCAGCACAAACTGGGGATTCAGAAAATAAAAAATCCATTGTTTGATATGATACCCATTAAATTTAGTACAGAAACATAGGGCAGCAGTGTGGCGTAGTGGGTAGAGTTCTGGACTCTTGACCGGAGGGTTGTGGGTTCAATCCCAGGTGGGAGACACTGCTGCTGTACCCTTGAGCAAGGTACTTTACCAAGATTGCTCCAGTAAAAACCCACACGGTATAAATGGGTATGTAAAAATAATGTGATATCTTGTAACAATTGTACGTCACTCTGGATAAGGGCATCTGTTAAATAAATGCTAATAATAAACAAAAATCTAATGAATGGCAGGATGAAAATAAAATACGCTTTTTAGAAAAAAAGAACATTTGTTGTCAATAAATATTTTTTTTCAGTGCTCTGAGTTGAAAAAAATGTATTTTACAATCAAACTTCAAGGTCTTGAGAACATGTCTAAAATGAAAGAATTACAATTGGAACACCAGAACAAAAGTTACAGCCATTTCTAACAAACTATAGAAAACGCAAGAAATACAAAATATATAAAAGAAGAAAATGATCAAAAACGAGGTAAACGCAGTCTTGTTTTATTTTGTTTGGCAATGTTTTCTTTCCTATCCTGCGCGTCTGCTCCATCCACTGCTCTCACACACAGCGTGAAGCAGTCAGTCAGATTCTCACCGACGTAGATGCCCATATTTGGTATAATTAGAAAGCCACAGTCCACCCCTTTCCAAGAGTGACAGCCATATGCGCCTATGATATACCGCTCTCGTGTACTACGTCTTCGAAGGCCGAGCCCGGGGGCGACCGCAATAAAGCTAGACTAACTTGTGAAGTGTGTTTGATACATTGACAGATAGCGTCGTTTCCCCCCAGACGAACAGCAGCTAGCAAGTGAAGTGGCAGGAGGCAGCGCTGTTTTACAGTTGAAATCCCGTTCCTGCATGGTGGCTGAGAGGTGCAAAAATACTTTTTTCATGCGTTCCCATGACGTGTTTCTTCAAGCCTCTTGTCATACAAACACTGTGCTATTTCAATGTAATTAAAAAAAAAAAGATATATATATATATATATATATATATATATATATATATATATATATATATATATATATATATATATATATATATATATTTTGCTTGTTTAAAGAAATGAGCTAACTAACAATGCTACCGATGTATTAGCTTAGCTAGCTTGCTTGCTCGCTGGTTATCTGTAACATTAATGTGAAGGCAGACAAATACTATCTATCACTCCAACGTAGAGCACAACACCGTACACATTAGCACTAAATTAGTTAGCTTGTTTTCTTAATTTCACATTTCCTCATCGTTTTCTTTGAGGACATGTATTTTTAACTTATATATGTGATGCATTCATTCAATTATCTACGCTGTCGCTAACCTGTGAATTATTTGAAGAGGTCAGGGTGCCTGTCCGCCAAATGCTTCGCTAAATTTGAGGTGTTGCCTCCTTTTGTTTGTACCGTCTTAAAGCACCGTTTGCATTTGGGCTTGGATGGATCTTTTGCTTTGCCCTGCTCATTAAGCCGTAGCGAAATACTTCCACACAGTACTCCTGCTGTTCTCTTTTTCTAAGAGTGCAGGCCGCTGAGCTTGTGTGCCTCCCATCTTAACCTTTTACTCCTGAATCCTGGCTGTCTCGTCATCACTGCATTCTGAACCCTTGTGTGAATTCTGCATTGCTTTGTGACATCACAGAATCATGGAATCCTGGAGAGACTGGTACATGTCAGCAGATCACTGGCACTGTGTGTTTTACTCTGGGATTATTGAAATGTGTCACTAATCATTGTTTATATTCCTCTTCCAGGAACTCACTCACTGCAGTTTTTTGGAATGGCGACCTCAAAAGGGACAGGATTCTCAGAGTATGCAAATGTGGGGATGGTGGATGATGTGCAATACTCGTACTATAACAGCACCATGGATAAACCTGTCCTCCTAACAGACTGGATGAATACGACTATGGGTCATGAGTTCTGGAAAAGACGTAGCTGGTATATTCTCCATAATGAACAAGTCTTAAAATGGAGTTTGCAAAATACAGTCGAGCACTTCAACCATACTGGAGGTGAGTACAGACACACACAGCCCCTTCTATCACTGTTACACAGGGTCTATAGCACTGAGTACAGACACACACAGCCCCTTCTATCACTGTTACACAGGGACTATAGGACTGAGTACAGACACACACAGCCCCTTCTATCACTGTTAGAGACACAGGGACTATAGGACTGAGTACAGACACACACAGCCCCTTCTATTACTGTTACACAGGGTCTATAGGACTGAGTACAGACACACACAGCCCCTTCTATCACTGTTAGAGACACAGGGACTATAGGACTGATGACAGACACACACAGCCCCTTCTATCACTGTTACACAGGGACTATAGGACTGAGGACAGACACACACAGCCCCTTCTATCACTGTTACACAGGGACTATAGAACTGAGTACAGACACACACAGCCCCTTCTATCACTGTTACACAGGGACTATAGGACTGAGTACAGACACACACAGCTCCTTCTATCACTGTTACACAGGGTCTATAGGACTGAGTACAGACACACACAGCCCCTTCTATCACTGTTACACAGGGACTATAGCACTGAGTACAGACACACACAGCCCCTTCTGTCACTGTTAGAGACACAGGGACTATAGAACTGAGTACAGACACACACAGCCCCTTCTAGCACTGTTACACAGGGACTATAGGACTGAGTACAGACACACACAGCTCCTTCTATCACTGTTACACAGGGTCTATAGGACTGAGTACAGACACACACAGCCCCTTCTATCACAGTTACACAGGGACTATAGGACTGAGTACAGACACACACAGCCCCTTCTATCACTGTTACACAGGGTCTATAGGACTGAGTACAGACACACACAGCCCCTTCTATCACTGTTACACAGGGTCTATAGGACTGAGTACAGACACACACAGCCCCTTCTATCACTTTTACACAGGGACTATAGGACTGAGTACAGACACACACAGCCCCTTCTATCACTGTTACACAGGGACTATAGGACTGAGTACAGACACACACAGCCCCTTCTATCACTGTTACACAGGGACTATAGCACTGAGTACAGACACACACAGCCCCTTCTATCACTGTTAGAGACACAGGGACTATAGGACTGAGTACAGACACACACAGCCCCTTCTATCACTGTTACACAGGGACTATAGGACTGAGTACAGACACACACAGCCCCTTCTGTCACTGTTAGAGACACAGGGACTATAGAACTGAGTACAGACACACACAGCCCCTTCTAGCACTGTTACACAGGGACTATAGGACTGAGTACAGACACACACAGCTCCTTCTATCACTGTTACACAGGGTCTATAGGACTGAGTACAGACACACACAGCCCCTTCTATCACAGTTACACAGGGACTATAGGACTGAGTACAGACACACACAGCCCCTTCTATCACTGTTACACAGGGTCTATAGGACTGAGTACAGACACACACAGCCCCTTCTATCACTGTTACACAGGGTCTATAGGACTGAGTACAGACACACACAGCCCCTTCTATCACTTTTACACAGGGACTATAGGACTGAGTACAGACACACACAGCCCCTTCTATCACTGTTACACAGGGACTATAGGACTGAGTACAGACACACACAGCCCCTTCTATCACTGTTACACAGGGACTATAGCACTGAGTACAGACACACACAGCCCCTTCTATCACTGTTAGAGACACAGGGACTATAGGACTGAGTACAGACACACACAGCCCCTTCTATCACTGTTACACAGGGACTATAGGACTGAGTACAGACACACACAGCCCCTTCTATCACTGTTAGACAGGGACTATAGGACTGAGTAAAGACACACACAGCCCCTTCTATCACTGTTACACAGGGTCTGTAGGACTGAGTACAGACACACACAGCCCCTTCTATCACTGTTACACAGGGTTTATAGGACTGAATACAGACACACGCAGCCCCTTCTATCACTGTTAAAAAAAAAATAAAAAAAAAAAAAACAGTGGTTTGAACTTGCAACATGACGTTCTTGAAAAGCACACTACCTTAGCCCGCTGCGCCACTGCGTAGTTGTTGAAATGCGTTCATTTTTTAAGCTTACATCCATGCCTGACCAGCTTTCGCTGAAAACCTGAAGGTACTGCTCGAGTAGAAATGTTCGATATCCTGTTTGAAAATTTCTAGTTTCCTGTTTGTTTGGTAGATACCATAGAATGGAATTGTACACAAGAGTGGCATGTAGCTTCCTTGTCTAAATCTCTGATCTCTGATAAATTGTAGTTCCTCGTTTAATTAAAAATAAGTAAAGGAATAATTTATTTGGTAGAAATAAATAAATTATTTAAACAAATGCATAGAGGAATAAATACATTTAGAAATAAATATTTTTAAATAAATAAATGTAGAAATGAATCCATGTTTATATTATGTATATATATATTGCGAGGAACGGTAGTTCCTCATACAAGTTAGAAAAACTTGTCGGAAACTGCCGAGATTTAGTTATACAGAGGGCCACGGAAAGTTCACAGTACTTTTTCAAGAAATTCACGAATGACAATAAAAAAAATACATTTCACGGATTGTCACGAGTGCCATTTTATTTAAAAAAAAAAAAAAAGTTTCTATTGCAAGTTGCCTAAAATTAATAGTGCATCAAAGAAAGTCACCGAGGTTGAAACATTTAATGGTAGCTATTGAGTCAACATTTACATTGCAACGTTTAAAAAATATTTTAAAATGTAACAAACAAGGGTCATTTAAATGTGTTGGCTTAAAAAAGTAACAAGCAGACAAAACTGATTAAAACTAAACAAGTTGGAATGACAAATTCGGCAACATTGTCGAGTTTTGTAAACATTTAAAACTTAGGCTATGTTCATATAGTAATTAAATGGACGGTGTTGCACAGCGGTATGCTGGCTTTGAAAAACAAAATGCTAAAAACAGGGTTAAGTGCAAGTGACAAAACCGAAACTTTGTGTTTTTCTTTACACGCACTAAATAATATGACGTTTTAAACCACATAACGACATAGCGTGCTACTTGAGTGAATCAACCTGTACAAAATAATGTGAACAGGAAAGGGAAAAAAAAAGAAATCGTATGTGACTTTTTATCCATCTCGCGTGTTGTGCACAGACATGCGCACGCAAGTACGCTCACCCCCGCCCCCAATTATCTGGCCCGTGAGCAGAAAACTAGTTATTTGTTGACAGCCAGTATGGGCAGCAGTGTGGAGTAGTGGTTAGGGGTCTGGACTCTTGACCGGAGGGTCGTGGGTTCAATTCCAGGTGGGGGATATTGCTGCTGTACTAAAATAAATAATAATAATTGTGCATCTTGTTACAGTTTTAACGCTCATGGTTTGTCTTTGTGGTGTAAAAACCTGTCCATATGCAGAAACTGCTCATTCTGCATCCACAGAGTTTGGTGGAATTGACAAAAAACAGCATGCAATTTTTGCCATGTTTCGGAATCTGATTTCATAACTCACCCAGAAATCAACAATATTGACATTTTTCACGGTAGGCAGTCAAATACACGATTTCCGTGAAATTCGTAAAATCGTGAATTTTCCGTGGCCTTACACAACGAGACATTAGTGATCCGTCGCTTGCAGCATCTGTGGAGTAGCGGTTAGAGCACTTTGTTCTTGACTGGGTTCAATCACATGTGGGGGACACATTGCTGCTTTATCTAGATTGGTCCAGTAAAAACCTGACTGTATAAATGGGTAATTGTATGTCACAATTGTAAGTTGGCCTGGATAAGTGTGTCTGCTATAATAATAATAATAATATGCGTGTTTGGTTGGTACTTGGATGGGAGACTGCCTGGCAATACCAGATACTTCAAACTTTTCTTTGAAGTTTTACTTGTTTAATTAACACATAGTAGATTAAACAGCAAAAATGAGCTGATTTACTTTTAATTTATTGATACCAGCTCGCTGCGCTCGTATTAAATAATTCCCACCTCGCATGGGCTCGCCAGCTACTCACTACTATTCTCCACCACATAGATAACACGGACATAAACAAACAAGATAGCTGCTTCTGCATCCAGCACTCAAAGAATATCACAGACATTTGCAGAGATTTTTAGATGTTATATTAATAAAATAATGACTTGGGTCGCATTATTGAGGAGTTTGGTGATAAAACGAGTGATCAGGAGGTTATCGGTATGAAGAGGTATGTGAAATACAGTGAACAAGCAGTGGGGCGGGGCTGGAGATGCAGTACTGAGTGTCCTGTTGATATGCAGTGCCTTTTAAACCTGTTTTACTGTGAAAAAAAAATACTTTTAAACAGCGTTAAAATACTGCGCATGTGAAAATAAATTGGACCTGACGTGCCTGAGACGCGCTGAATAAATGGACCGCAAAGGGTATTAATCTCTATTGAAATAATTGCATAAGAGAAGTTATAAATATATTTATTTCACCCCTCCATTTGGATCATTCCAGACACCACCTGATACGTGAGCGCAACAAACTCAGCAATGCATTGAACATTAATACATTTTAAAAACAAAACATCAGTCACAGCATGCATTATATTCGGGCCGGGACATTTCAATTTGATGAGAATAAGCAAAGTGTGACATTAACAGAAGTGACATTAAATTTGACTGTATTATGGCTACGTCTGTCTTCTTTTCATACGTTTACACTGTAAAATAAGAGGCTGAAGTTGGCTTCTTATTCGCCAGCTTCTTATTCACCAGCTTCTTATTCGCAAGCTTTTAAGTGCATAAATGTATTTGTCTACGTTGAAGAAGTAGCCTTGAATTTAATTGGTCAAATCATGTTGGGCCATCGATTTCTCTGCAGGTACCTGAAAAGGGGCAACCCTCCTGCAAGTCCCACTTGTATTTAGCCCAGCCAAACGTGGTTTACTGGGGCAGAACAGCGGGCAAACATGCCACATATGCCAATTGCACAGCTCAGTGTGTGAGTGTGTCTCTCAGTCACCTCAAGTCATACAAAGAGCAAGTGGAGCGATAAAGTGGAGCGGCGATAAAAAGGCGCCAAGTTGGAAGCAAGAATTGTGTGAATCTTGGGCCCCAGCACCTTTCCAATTGTGCCTATTTGCTTAATGCTTAGGCATCGTGCAGGTATCGCAATGTCCAAAAACAAAACAAAACATTAAAACGTTGTGCACCCTATAAAACGGAGCTTGCTAGTCTATTAACCAGTTTGAAATAAAAGCATTTTCGTTTCTGCTTTATTTATTAACCATAGTTTTAGAACTGAGAGACAGCAAATGCTTATCATAAAAGTTTACTGGTTCTTAAAATTAAGGGCCATATAAGAACAATAAATACTGTAACTGATTAGAAGGCCTTTGTTGTTCTCCAAGTTGCTGCAGTGACATTGTAGATGCTATAACGAGTTACTGTAAATGAGATACTGTTTTAGCAGACACATTTCATTAAGTAAACATTTATTTTAATGTTTTTGGACTTACAAGTATAAATGCAAAACTGTGCCTTTTTATGTGAACGTGCTGTGAAAAAAATCCTCCAACGTATAAATCCGTCGAATCTAATACCAGCCAAAATTCCCTGTTATACGGTATATATTAACTTCAAACAAATCTTTATGTGACGCCTCCAGGCATGTCAGTGTAGATGCGCTGTGCATCTGGCTGGTGCCTTTTAAGCTTGCATATTTTTGTATGAATTCCGCTGCCATCTGGTAATGTGTGTTTTTCAGCTCACTATGTGTAAGCGTTGGTCACAATCGGTAAACTGTCATTTGCAATGTTTGCTCTTATTACGATGGATCGGTGGCTGGTTCATGCAAAAGAAAAAGAACACAACAGCAGTGACTTACAGAAAGGCATGCTGGATTACCAGTATATGTACCAGTGTGTGGCGGGGGGCGTCAACTACCACAGACAAGAGGAAGGGGGGCGCGGCCCAAACAGTTTGAGAACTGCTGGTGTAAGCTTATGTGTTACAATATTGCATCAGACTTTGCTGTTAGTGTTACCTTTTATTTTATTTATTTACATTATTGGTTCCTTTTTCATTTTGCCATTTATGAATTTGGTCCAATGTAGTATATTGCTTGTATAGCTGTTAATTTAGTTATTATAATTTAGTATTGATTTATATTGGAAACATGTTTTTTTTTAATATTTTAAGGACAAAGTGCACTTTAAGTATTTATCTGAAACAAAAGTTGTTAATCAGAAATATATTTATATATATATATATATATATATATATATATATATATATATATATATATACAAGTACTGTGCAAAAGTTTTAGGCAGGTGTGAAAAAATGCTGTAAAGTAAAAATGCTTTCAAAAATAGACATGTTAATAGTTTATATTTATCAATTAACAAAATGCAAAGTGAGTGAACAGAAGAAAAATCTACATCAAATCAATATTTGGTGTGACCACCCTTTGCCTTCAAACAGCATCAATTCTTCTAGCTACACTTGCACACAGTTTTTGAAGGAACTCGGCAGGTAGGTTGGCCCAAACATCTTGGAGAACTAACCACAGTTCTTCTGTGGATTTAGGCAGCCTCAGTTGCTTCTCTCTCTTCATGTAATCCCAGACAAACTCGATGATGTTGAGATCAGGGCTCTGTGGGGGCCATACCATCACTTCCAGGACTCCTTGTTCTTCTTTACGCTGAAGAGAGTTCTTAATGACTTTCGCTGTATGTTTGGGGTCGTTGTCATGCTGCAGAATAAATTTGGGGCCAATCAGATGCCTCCCTGATGGTATTGCATGATGGATAAGTATCTGCCTGTACTTCTCAGCATTGAGGAGACCATTAATTCTGACCAAATCCCCAACTCCATTTGCAGAAATGCAGCCCCAAACTTGCAAGGAATCTCCACCATGCTTCACTGTTGCCTGCAGACACTCATTAGTGTACCGCTCTCCAGCCCTTGCGAACAAACTGCCTTCTGCTACAGCCAGATATTTCAAATTTTGACTCATCAGTCCAGAGCACCTGCTGCGTTTTTCTGCACCCCAGATCCTGTGTTTTCGTGCATAGTTGAGTCGCTTGGCCTTGTTTCCATGTCGGAGGTATGGCTTTTGGCCACAAGTCTTCCATGAAGGCCACTTCTGACCAGACTTCTCCAGACAGTAGATGGGTGTACCAGGGTCCCACTGTTTTCTGCCAGTTCTGAGCTGATGGCACTGCTGGACATCTTCCGATTGAAGGGAAGTAAGCATGATGTGTCTTTCATCTGCTGCAGTAAGTTTCCTTGGCCGACCACTGCGTCTCACGGTCCTCAACGTTGCCCGTTTCTTTGTGCTTCTTCAAAGAGCTTGGACAGCACATCTGGAAACCCCTGTCTGCCTTGAAATTTCTGCCTGGGAGAGACCTTGCTGATGCAGTATAACTACCTTGTGTCTTGTTGCTGTGCTCAGTCTTGCCATGGTTTATGACTTTTGACAGTAAACTGTCTTCAGCAACCTCACCTTGTTAGCTGAGTTTGGCTGTTCCTCACCCAGTTTTATTCCTCCTACACAGCTGTTTCTGTTTCAGTTAATGATTGTGTTTCAACCTACATATTGAATTGATGATCATTAGCACCTGTTTGGTATAATTGTTTAATCATACACCTGACTATATGCCTACAAAATCCCTGACTTTGTGCAAGTGTACCTAGAAGAATTGATGCTGTTTTGAAGGCAAAGGGTGGTCACACCAAATATGGATTTGATTTAGATTTTTCTTCTGTTCACTCACTTTGCATTTAGTTAATTGATAAATATAATCTATTAACATGTCTATTTTTGAAAGCATTCTTACTTTACAGCATTTTTTCACACCTGCCTAAAACTTTTGCACAGTACTGTATATATATAGTTTATGTTTTCTGTTGCTCAGGCATTATTCATATTCTAGCATATGTATGTACATAAGTATACAGACGATATTTGTTATGAATAAAAAGTTTTTAAAGACAGATGTGTGTGTTTTTTCTACTTTTGTTTTGCTTTCTAGTTGGGTAAATTAAGATTGCACTGAATATCAGAGTGTAACCCTTGGTATGTCCAGGTTCTACAGACACTCAGCTTTTCTGTGCTTTGCATTGTTCCTCACTGTCTTGTAAAGCGCTGCGTGATGGTGGTCCACTATGAAAGGCGCTATATAAAATAGATTGATTGATTTAAAGCAGTGGTTTTCAACCTGTGGTCCGCATTCCTTTACTGGTACGAGACAGGCTTGCCACTGGTACGCACCGACAGTTCATTATGACGATATGATTCCTCAAACACACCACCGTGTATCAATCTGTACCACTGAATCACAGAGACATGAGAAACTAGGATGCAGGGCTCCAGACTGCCACTAAAATGGTTACAAATGCAAAAACCAAAAAACATTTTGACAGCTGTTTTTAAGGGGTTAGGCACAAAAATGCTGCATCTCCCTTTAAAAGCAAGTGCCAATATTTACGTATGCAACATGACTTCGATCTGTATAAAAACAAAAAACGCATTGTGACAGGATGACGTTGTGGTGACGTCAGGCCAGAGTGCAGGAAAGAAAACAAACCCAAAAATACAGCAAAAAGGACGCGTCGTGAACCGTTTATTTTTTTAAACAACAAAAATAAAATAAAATATTTAAACAGAAAACACTTGCTCACAGAGCAAAAATAAATATTTTAAATAATATCACAAACACAAAATACTCCTCCCGACACCCTGGGATCCTTCAAGAAGCTGCTTGATGAGATTCTGGGATCAATAAGCTACTAATAACCAAACAAGCAAGATGGGCCGAATCGCCTCCTCTCGTTTGTAAACTTTCTTACGTTCTTATGTTCTTATGTGTGTATTGCACACGTGCCATTAACAAAATGCCCTGGAAACTTAAAATAAAGAAAATAATTAATGAAGGACTGTTAAACAAACAAGGAAGTTCAGAACCCACAGAAGCTAACCATGGTTATTTTCTGCCAGTCTATGTGGGGAGGCAGTATCATTTTCTGCCCTATGCCCCAGCCCGCTGGCTTAACACAAGTAGTTCTGTTTTTATTTTTGTTATTTAGTTCAATTATGTATGTTACATACAATTACGTGGGGGCTCATTATTATGGCATTGTAACAGGCTGTTGGCGTGTGGGTGCGTGCATTCGCTGCTGAGTGACAGGCAGGAGATCGAGACGGAGGTTGAAATGTTCTCTGGAATGCCATTGCTAACTTCTACATTACAAATTCAGAACGCTTTACTTTGAACAGACACTAATATCTAGTTTCTCTTTTGTCTTTCTGTGTTTACTCCAGTTCACACTTATCAGTATATGGGTTACTGTGAGCTGCATGATGACGGGACCAAGCGGGCAGATTTGTATTACGCGTATGATGGGAAGGATTTTATTAGTCTTGATGTGGAGACCCTGACCTGGATCGCTGCTGTGCCGCAGGCTGTCTTCTATAAACACAAGCGGGAAGCTAACACAGCCTGGCAACAGATCGTTTTCAACTTTTTTCGACAGGATTGTTTCCAGTCTCTGCAATGGTACATCCAGTATGGGATGGAGACCCTGCAGAGGAAAGGTAAAGTAACAATCTCATACAGTATTCCTTGTGTTTAACTCATCAGATACTAACTGAGTGTTTATAGTTTAAAATGTGCAAGTACAGATCGTTTAGTTTTGTTCATCTTATTTGCATTGCTGCTCAATCTCTAGATGCAAACACTGCATTAATAAATGAACCTGCAGGGGGTGAAATCAGACCTTGTTTGTTTAAACCACAATGACACACCTGGATTTACACGGTATGGGATTTACACACGCTTTCAACTACATGAAGACCCTGCTGCCTGCTTATGTCAGAAGCGATCTCACAAGCAGCTATATAAAGTTTCAACATGGCAGAGATACAGTGATTTTCCTTATAGAGTTGATATGACAGAGATACAGTGGTATTCCTAATAGAGTTGATATGACAGAGTGTCACAAAGACGGCCGGAGTGGGTGGCGTCAGACCAGAGCCAGGAAATGGAAAAAGGATACCGCAGGTAGTGAAATGGCGGTTGCGCCGTCTTTATTCAATATACAAAAAATAAATCAAACGTTTTAACAAAAAGAGAAAACTGTGCTCACCGAGCAAAATAAACAGTTAAACAAAAAACAAGTCGCGAACACAAAATAAAGAAATACAATAAGTGGTCCAGGTCAGGCTGAGCTGTAGCCGTCACTGTTCCTGGACTTATTCTTAAAGCTTTTTCTCTCTCGTTGCTCTCGCTCCTACTACACCATCCGAGCTGGAGAGCTGCAGGCTTTTTATAACAGGTGACCATCTCCCGATTAGCAACAAATTAAATCACCTAATTAATTCGGGAGATGGCCACCTTCTGCACGAGTTTTCTAATAAACGGCTACGCCGTTATAAATACATAAATAATAATATCTTGCGGCCGCGTCCTAAAACACAATAAATAAATAAACAAACAAACAAACACAAAATAACACAGGCGGAGGGGACCCCGTTCTAAAATAAAATAAACAAATACTGTACAGGGCTGCTCGCCCTGTTACACAGAGATACAGTGATATTCCTGATAGAGTTGATATGACACAGATACAGTGATATTCCTAATAGAGTTGATGTGACAGAGATACAGTGGTATTCCTAATAGAGTTGATGTGACAGAGATACAGTGATATTCCTAATAGAGTTGATTTGTCAGAGATACAGTGATATTCCAAATAGAGTTGTGTGGCAAAGTGGTTAATAGTGTGCAGGTGAAGGTGATTAAAGAACAGACAGACAATTGTAATCCAGGTGAAAAGGTTTGTTTCATTTGTTTTTGTCCAGTGCCTAACGGCGAAACAAACAGTAAACAATAATGAAGGTAAGTAATACAGCAGCGTGTATTACTTCATTTATAATCCCCGGGTTTGCCCCACAAATAATAGTCCTGTTTTTATTATACACCCACACAAAACACAAAAAACATACACAAATCCGTTAGTACATAAGAACATAAGAACATAAGAAAGTTTACAAACGAGGAAGCCATTCAGCCTATCTTGCTCGTTTGGTTGTTAGTAGCTTATTGATCCCAGAATCTCATCAAGCAGCTTCTTGAAGGATCCCAGGGTGTCAGCTTCAACAACATTACTGGGGAGTTGGTTCCAGACCCTCACAATTCTCTGTGTAAAAAAGTGCCTCCTATTTTCTGTTCTGAATGCCCCTTTATCTAATCTCCATTTGTGACCCCTGGTCCTTGTTTCTTTTTTCAGGTCAAAGTCATCCCCTGGGTCGACATTGTCTATACCTTTTAGGATTTTGAATGTTTGAATCAGATCGCCGCGTAGTCTTCTTTGTTCAAGACTGAATACATTCAATTCTTTTAGCCTGTCTGCATACGACATGCCTTTTAAACCCGGGATAATTCTGGTCAGTTTTCTTTGCACTCTTTCTAGAGCAGCAATATCCTTTTTGTAACAAGGTGACCTGAACTGAACACAATATTCTAGGTGAGGTCTTACTAATGCATTGTAAAGTTTTAACATTACTTCCCTTGACTTAAATTCAACACTCCTCACAATATATCCGAGCATCTTGTTGGCCTTTTTTATAGCTTCCCCACATTGTCTAGAGGAAGACATTTCTGAGTCAACATAAATTCCTCGGTCTTTTTCATAGTTCCCTTCTTCAATTTCAGTATCTCCCATATGATATTTATAATGCACATTTTTATAGCCTGCGTGCAGTACTTTACACTTTTCTCTATTAAATTTCATTTGCCATGTGTCTGCCCAGTTCTGAATGCTGTCTAGATCATTTTGAATGACCTTTGCTGCTGCAACAGTGTTTGCCACTCCTCCTATTTTTGTGTCGTCTGCAAATTTAACGAGTTTGCTTACTTTACCAGAATCTAAATCATTAATGTAGATTAGGAATAACAGAGGACCTAATACTGATCCCTGTGGTACACCACTGGTTACCTCGCTCCATTTTGAGGTTTCTCCTCTAATCAGTACTTTCTGTTTTCTACATGTTAACCACTCCCTAATCCATGTGCATGCATTTCCTTGAATCCCTACTGCGTTCAGTTTGAGAATTAATCTTTTATGCAGGACTTTGTCAAAAGCTTTCTGGAAATCTAAATAAACCATGTCGTATGCTTTGCAATTATCCATTTTCAATGTTGCATCCTCAAAAAGTCAAGTAGGTTAGTTAGACACGATCTCCTTTCCTAAAACCATGCTGACTGTCTCCCAGGATATTGTTACCATATAGGTAATTTTCCATTTTGGATCTTATTATAGTTTCCATAAGTTTACATATAATAGAAGTCAGGCTTATTGGTCTGTAGTTACCTGGTTCGGTTTTGTCTCCCTTTTTATGGATCGGTATTACGTTTGCTATTTTCCAGTCTGTCGGTACAACCCCTGTGTCAAGAGACTGTTGCATGATCTTGGTTAGCGGTTTGTAAATAACTTCTTTCATTTCTTTGAGTACTGTTGGGAGGATCTCATCCGGCCCAGGGGATTTGGTTATTTTAAGAGCTCTTAGTCCCTTTAACACTTCTGCCTCTGTTATGCTAAAGTTATTTAAAATTAGATAGGAACAGGTCGACATTTGGGGCATGTTGTCCGTGTCCTCCTTTGTAAAAACCTGTGAAAAGTAATCATTTAATATATTTGCTATTTTTTTTTCTTCATCTATGATTTTGCCATTTGTGTCTCTTAGACATTTAACCTCCTCTTTGAATGTTCTCTTGCTGTTATAATATTGGAAAAACATTTTGGAATTGGTTTTAGCCCCCTTAGGAATATTGATTTCTATCTCTCTCTTGGCCTTTCTGACTTCCTTTTTGACTTGTGTTTGTAGTTCCAAGTACTCTTTCTGTGTACTTTGTTTTTGGTCCCTTTTAAACGCTCTGTAAAGTGCCTTTTTTCACTGAATATTTTTTTTAATTGATCTATTAAACCATTTTGTCCATTTTGTTTTGGATGTGGATTTGTCTACTTTTGGGATGTAATTGTTTTGCGCCTCTAGTACTACATTTTTTAAAAAAAAGCCATCCTTTTTCTGTGGATGTTTTCTCTGTTTTACTCCAATCTACTTCTGTTAGTCTCTGTTTCATACCTTCATAGTTTGCTTTTCTAAAATTGTAAACCTTAGCTTTTGTCATTACTTTTGGGGTTTTAAAGAATACTTCAAATGAGACCGTGTTGTGGTCTGAGTTTGCCAATGGCTCTCTGAACTCTGTTTTATTTATTCTGTCTTCGTTATTTGAAAAGACTAAATCAAGGCATGCCTCCCCTCCAGTCGGTGCCTTGACAAATTGTGTTAGGAAGCAGTCATTTGTCATTTCCACCATTTCAATTTCGTCCATCGTGCTCCCCACCGGGTTTTCCCATTTTATACGGGGGAAGTTGAAATCCCCCATTAGTATGGCTTCTCCTTTTCTACACGCATTTCGAATGTCATTGTATAGCAGATTATTTTGCTCAGCGTCTGAACTTGGCGGTCTATAGCATGCTCCTATTATTATGCCCTTTGAATTTTTGTCGATTATTCTGACCCATATTGATTCTGCATTGTTTTCTTTGTCCTGATTTAACACCTGGGCTTCAAGACTATTTCTTATGTATAGCGCTACCCCTCCGCCTCTTCTGTCCTGCCTGTCTTTCCTATACAGTGTGTACCCACTAATATTATATTCATCTCCATCACTCAGACAACCAAGTTTTTGTAACACTTATCACATCGTAGTTACTTGTTAGTGCAGTAGCTTCAAGTTCTAACATTTTGTTTCTGAGACTTCTAGCATAAAGATAAATACATTTAATAGTTGTCTTACCTGAGTTGTTGCCCTTGTTTTGATGTGGTTTCCCTTCTGTTTTTTTTGTTTTCTCCCCCCTTCCTTTCTAGTTTAAATGCTTCTGGACCTCCTGAAGGATCCTTTCTCCGAGTAGATTGGTTCCCTTTCTGTTTAAGTGATAATCCTTGTTATAGAATTAGTGCTAGTGGTGTAAAATACAGTTATAGTGATACGAGTGCAGTGCTGTTCCGGGTTTGTGCTGGCCTCTGACGACAGCTCCGGAACGTGTTAGCTGTCTAGTGCTATATAACAAAAACACAGACAGTTACTAAACAAACACGAACAAACAAACAAACAAAACACTCACGAATATTTTCCCGTACGCTTTCTCTGCGTCTCACACGGTCCTTCCAGTCTCTCAATAAATACCAAGTGAAGGAACTGATTACGAGTCTCCGTCCCCTTATATGCTGTCACGCATGACCCCTTGGTAAACTAGTGCAGCTGCCATACAATCAGCGGCTGCTACATTGTTTACCTTCCGGGTCAATACGTTCTTCAACGGAGTCTCGCCTTCTTCCAGACTGGCCAACTCCCCGACCCAGGAAAGAACTGTCAGTCCAGCCCGTCAAAGGAACTCTGTCCTCACTGCTTAGCGCCCTCACAGGTCGGGAGGGAGATTTACAACCAAGATTCATTATTTCTGTCACAAGTTGATATGACAGAGATACAGTGATATTCCTAATAGAGTTGATATGACGGAGATACAGTGATATTCCTAATAGAGTTGATATGGCAGAGATACAGTGATATTCCTAATAGAGTTGATATGACACAGATACAGTGATATTCCTAATAGAGTTGATATGACAGAGATACAGTGATATTCCTAATAGAGTTGATATGGCAGAGATACAGTGATATTCCTAATAGAGTTGATATGACGGAGATACAGTGATATTCCTAATAGAGTTGATATGGCAGAGATACAGTGATATTCCTAATAGAGTTGATATGACACAGATACAGTGATATTCCTAATAGAGTTGATATGACAGAGATACAGTGATATTCCTAATAGAGTTGATATGGCAGAGATACAGTGATATTCCTAATAGAGTTGATATGACACAGATACAGTGATATTCCTAATAGAGTTGATATGGCAGAGATACAGTGATATTCCTAATAGAGTTGATATGGCAGAGATACAGTGATATTCCTAATAGAGTTGATATGACAGAGATACAGTGATATTCCTAATAGAGTTGACATGATGGCCTACCTGTGTTGTGTGCAGCTTCTGAGAAGATAAAAGGAATTGATTTCTTTAAAAGGTCCCTCAAATATCAATCTGAAAAAGCACTTACACACTGACTTTATCTGTGTCCATGATTTTCCTTGTGTTTTGTTACTATAATTTATATTTTGTATATATATATAATATAATTTATATTTTTTATTGTCCGTTGTTCAAATGCAGTTGTATCCTGGGTTAACCAGTTTGTAAACACTGCCTGGTATTTGTATTACTATGACAAGTCTTTATTCAGTGAGCTTTATTTGGAAATCTCTGTGTAGAGCCCATTCATTCAGTTTCCTCACATCTCTTCCTACACAATGTATTCTTTATATTTGGGCTGTTCAGCTTTGGGAAGTTTGGTAAAGTAGTCTAGTAACCCTGATGTTATGTGATGAATGTGGCCTGTATGTTGCCCATCTGTATAAACAGTGAAGATTTGATTTCATGTTCAGCTTTCTGCTTTCACCTGCACTGCTGCATGTTAATAATCCATTGTGCTGGTAACCAGCGTGTTGCTCACATGTATAGAGCTTTTGTATTGCATTGTATATAGACAACATGAGTGCTATGAATGAAAGTGACTCAATTAGATCATAATGAGGTACTACTGTATGCATTCAGAAAAGCTCAGAAAGAAATAAGTTACATTACGCATCACTTGGAAACAAATACAAAAAAACAACCATTACGAAATCGAAATGAATGAAACCACAGCAAACACTGTGATACATAAACATATATCAATCACACAGGGGCCCATTTTAGAAAGCTCACTCTCTTTAAAGTGTTTCAGCTACAGCTGGAGAGCATTCTGAAACATGAGAACAAACCCTCTATAGAAACAGTAAAGAAATGTGTTGCTATGCTAAGATCACTGATAATGCAGAGACTGTGCTATTCAGTTACTATAAACACAAAGGTACCTGTAAAAACACAATGCCTGTTTGTTCTGCTGTTAACTAAGACACTGCTGAGCTGATCTGTTTTGATGAGATCAGTTCCAATTGAAACTGACCAGCATGCCAGGGCTAGAGCTACACTCAGATCAGCCATACATTAGCTCCATTTACATATACCCTCTCAGCCAATCAGAGTGCAGGATGTTTCTCCAGTGTGATTGAATACTGCATGAAACAATCCTGGGGTGTAACTGTAACAGTACTGATGTTCTCCTTCACCAGTCCGCCCTGCAGTGACGCTGATACAGAGGAAAGCGCGGGAATCTGCAGGAACGGACGTCATTTGCCACGTGACGGGGTTCTACCCCCGAGAGGTTGAGGTGAACTGGATCAGAGACGGTGAGGCTCTGCTGGAGGAGGGGGTGTGGAGTGGAGAGGTGCTACCCAATGAGGACAGAACCTACCAGCTGAGAAAGATCCTGACAGTGAGTCCTGAGGACCAGAAGAAACACAGCTACTCCTGCCAGGTGGACCACGCCAGTCTGGATGAGAAGATGGATGTGAAATGGGGTAAGAGAGAGAGAGAGACCCTGCTACTGAAATAGACTGTGTGAGCAGGGAGGGAGGGAGGGAGGCTGTACCTGAGACCCTGGTACTTAAATTGGCTGTGTGAGCAGGGAGGGAGGGAGGGAGGGAGGCTGTACCTGAAGTATACAATGAGAAATCACAAACACTACAGCCACTCTCTTCAATTCAAAAGCTTTTTATTGCAACAGGGATTTCCCAGCTGAAGTTCCCTCCAGATAGCACTTCACAAAGGGGTCTGCTTTAAGAACAGTTGGTGCTAGATTAGTTTATCTCATGGATGCACCCTTATGAAAGTTGACTGGTATACCTGGTATTAGCTAAGTGTAGCAGAGCATTGTGCTGTTGATTTTAACATATTAATAACAATGTTAGTTCATGTTCTTTTTTCCTCTTTGCATCTGTGAGTATAAAATTATTATGATTCCGATCTCCATTGTAGATTTCAACAAAGATATTTAATTCAATACAGTACAGCATCGGGGTATTGCATTTTCCTGAAGCACAAGTCATGATGGAATCAAAGATGGATAGACATGCTTGTAATAATATAGCCTCCCATGTGACATTACCCCTTTCTTCTTAACCTATCAGAAAAGACAATTAATACTGATGCAAGTTTTACAATCCTCCTGTCAACCAATAATATTAGTGACTACGTGGCTCCACTTTCATTTTATTACTTTAAGTGATTGTAACATCAACGCCTCTTTGAAGTAAAGGAAGCAGATTGCCAGTCTTTGAAAGTCTTAGCCCCAGAATGTTATCTCTGTTATAAAGCACAGGGGCCCCTTTTAAATTGAAATGTGGTGCACTTCAAAGCTTCCTCCTTACCATCTGTCTTCCTGCTCCAGCAATCAGTATTAAACCCAAATTGTCTCCTATCTAACTAACTTTAAAACCCAATACATTTCATAACTATAGTTCCTTATAAAGTGCATGTTCCTCCAACATGTGCAACTATGGTAAAAGTAAGGTCAAGTACAGGCAAGCATGGCAAAGCCCAGAGCATTAGGGTAAACTGCTAAAACAAGGTACAGTGAAACCTGTACAATTTATCGTTGCCTGGGATCAGAAAATGATACCCGATTAGTCTGATAGATTAAAGTTATTGTAAAAAATCTAATACTGTACCTAAACGGTAAAATTACAAAACTATTTGAACACAGTATAATAAATTCAATAGTGCCTATCTCTTGAACACCTGAGGATGTTCAAGAGATAGCTCATTGTGAGGATGTTCAAGAGAAAGCTCATTGTGAGCATGTGCAAGAGAAAGCTCATTGTGAGGATGTTCAAGAGAAAGCTCATTGTGAGGATGTTCAAGAGATAGCTCAGTGTGAGGATGTTCAAGAGATAGCTCAGTGTGTGAGGATGTACAAGAGATAGCTCAGTGTGAGGATGTTCAAGAGAAAGCTCATTGTGAGGATGTTCAAGAGATAGCTCATTGTGAGGATGTTCAAGAGATAGCTCATTGTGAGGATGTACAAGAGATAGCTCAGTGTGAGGATGTTCAAGAGAAAGCTCATTGTGAGGATGTTCAAGAGATAGCTCATTGTGAGGATGTACAAGAGATAGCTCAGTGTGAGGATGTTCAAGAGATAGCTCATTGTGAGGATGTACAAGAGATAGCTCAGTGTGTGAGGATGTTCAAGAGATAGCTCATTGTGAGGATGTACAAGAGATAGCTCATTGTGAGGATGTTCAAGAGATAGCTCATTGTGAGGATATACAAGAGATAGCTCAGTGTGAGGATGTTCAAGAGATAGCTCATTGTGAGGATGTTCAAGAGATAGCTCATTGTGAGGATGTACAAGAGATAGCTCAGTGTGAGGATGTTCAAGAGATAGCTCATTGTGAGGATGTACAAGAGATAGCTCAGTGTGTGAGGATGTTCAAGAGATAGCTCATTGTGAGGATGTACAAGAGATAGCTCAGTGTGAGGATGTTCAAGAGATAGCTCATTGTGAGGATGTACAAGAGATAGCTCATTGTGAGGATGTTCAAGAGATAGCTCATTGTGAGGATGTACAAGAGATAGCTCAGTGTGAGGATGTTCAAGAGATAGCTCAGTGTGAGGATGTTCAAGAGATAGCTCATTGTGAGGATGTACAAGAGATAGCTCATTGTGAGGATGTTCAAGAGATAGCTCATTGTGAGGATGTACAAGAGATAGCTCAGTGTGAGGATGTTCAAGAGATAGCTCAGTGTGAGGATGTTCAAGAGATAGCTCAGTGTGAGGATGTACAAGAGATAGCTCAGTGTGAGGATGTTCAAGAGATAGCTCAGTGTGAGGATATTCAGTCATGTTATTTGCTGTTCAGCAGCTGCTCAATTCAGAATATCTTGTTTCTTGTCGTGTTGTTTTTGTTTTGTATTTTACACTTTGAAATGAAAAATAACATGACTCTGTGCTGGATTGCACAGTCAGATTCACATTGACTGTAGAGGGGATCACACCATTCATTTCAATAGGGATTGTAGAGGAGAGCACACCATTCATTTCAATAGGGATTGTAGAGGGGAGCACACCATTCATTTTAATAGGGATTGTAGAGGGGAGCACACCATTCATTTCAATAGGGATTGTAGAGGGGAGCACACCATTCATTTCAATAGGGATTTGGTCGGGACCCGTAAATCATGCTGAATTATATAAAATGCCGGTTTGTAGATGGGCTGGATTAGACTGGTTTTACTGGAAATGCTGAGCACAACATATGAGACCCTAATAACCAAGTTTTATGGCGATGAAAATACACTTTTTTTGTTGTCTTCATGTTGCTGAGAGGGAGAAGATGTACTTATATCCAAATGTTAAAGGATAATTAGCCAGACCTTTCACTTGAGTAAATGAAACACTGTACCTTCTCTTAATTTGAAATACAAGCTATACATTAATGGTCAAATATGGTAGTTTCAAATGTGCCACTGTAACAAAGAACGCAAGTTCATAACCCCTCAGCTCCAAGTGAGTACGGTGCTCCTGGTATTTGTGTCTCTCAAGCCCTGTTCATTACGAGTCGAACGAGGTGCTGCATGATGGGAGCGTCTAAGTTGAGCCCAGGGTGATCTTTCTGGTCAGGGTCACTGTTTCACTTTAGGTTGACCTTTGCCAGGTCACAGCTCGAAGGGGAAATACAAAATAAAAAAAAGATTAGCATTTCTGAACTCAGCGGGCCCGAAACTCCCCGGTTGAATTTTTCTAGCAAAGTCTGCCCCTTTTCTGGTTTTTGGTGTGGAATGAACCGATATGTATACATTTTAGAAGTATTTATTAATCGTCACTCAAATTGCCTGTTTGTTTAATGTTTACACTGGGCTGGCACATGAGTACCTGCACTTTATTGTTGAGAATTTCACCCCTCTCTTCACTGATTGCTTTTGCTAAACAGTCTCCTGTGTGTTTGCAGTTCCAGAGGCTACTCTCAGCATGGGGTTTGTTGCTGCTGGTGTGCTGGCTGCTCTGGGTCTGATCATCGCAGTGATCATAGGAGCTCTCATCTGGAAGAAAAGAGCATCAGGTGAGAGAGAGGGAGGCGGGGTTAAGAGCTGCTTTATTAATGCTGCATTTCTAATTCCTTTATGAATTGTGTTCTGTATGTACAGAATAGACATGATGGAGACATGAAATATACATATTTATGAGATTAACATGAACAAACCCCCATTTCTAGATTATTCCAGTTTTTTAATGGCCTGGTCTCTCCTGCAGTAAATGTGTAAAAGGTGCCTGTACTAGTCTTTGCACTGGGCTGCTGATTCCTCCATGTAGGAATCTGAAGAGATGTCTTCCACAGTCGTCTCTTGGCTCAGCTTTCAGCTGGCCATAAAGTTTAGGTTCTGAATAAACTGCTGCCAGCACTGGGGCAGTGAGGATGGATAGAGCCCTATCTCCTGAAACAGCTACCCAAGGATTTGAACCACTGATGGCACTCCAGATTTGCAGAGTACTGGAAACGTTACCCAACATGAGTTAAACACACATGCTATGCTCTTGGAAAACAACATGATGATAATGTGTGCTTATAAGCTCAAGGGGACTCTTCCAGGTGCCGATAAGGACATGAATCTAGTATTTTAGAAGTGCTTTACAACAAGAACCCACACATCAGTGACACAGAGGCTGAATGCAGCATATAGCTAGACCTGCTGTACATTCTCTCAGTCTTTATCTCATTGCAGTCGGTGGAACTCAAGGAAACCAGGATATTTTGGGAGGCCCCTGGACAGGGACACTGACCCACAATTTCAGGGCAGTCCTGTCCACAGCTGGACGGGTCACCCTGGTCACTAAAGCAGAAATGACTCGAGCCCCCAGTCATGACTTTACTTGGGCTACTATTTTTGTTCTTTTAATGCGTGAAAAATAAAAATTGCACATAAAGGAGAGTAACTGGCAGAATCTTCATCAAAATATCTGCTGTGGTTTTAGTGCACTAGGTCAGAGTTTCTGTGTGATTTTAGGGAGTGCTTTTAGCAATGAATCTCAACAGGGTCCTATAGTTGTATCAAGCAGGGCTGGGTGCAGGGAAAGTGAATCCAGCCCTGGCATGTGTTGTCTAATAACATGAGTGCAATCACAACCTTCTCCAGTGTGTGGAATAATGACAATACATTTCTCAATGATATAAAGCTGCTGATAGATTCACTTGTAAATACAGTAACCCTGAGTTTTGTAATTCACTCCTAGGTGCCAGGAGCCCTGACTACACACCAGCGCAGAGTGAGTATTTTAGATGTGTTTTAATTGTATAGATTTAAGAAGAAATAAAACTTATTTTTCAAAATCAAAAACACTTTTTTGCAGATCAAGGCTGGAGAAAAACAAACAGAATTGAATTCAATAATTGCAATTTAAAAGACGACTCTGAATTTGTTATAGGGGTTAGAATGCAGTTCTTTCAATACTGTTCTTGTGAAGAATTTAACTTGCGTTATAGGAAAACCGATCTGTAGAAACTGCCTGTGCCTTCTTAATATCTTTTCTATGGTTCAGAGTTGTAATGTATGTGTTTCTGCAGAGCTGTCTCTACCTGGCTTGCTCTGCTTTTAGGAGCTCATTGTTTTCTATGGTTCAGAGTTGTAATATATGTGTTTCTGCAGAGCTGTCTCTACCTGGTTTGCTCTGCTTTTAGGAGCTCATTGTTTTCTATGGTTCAGAGTTGTAATATATGTGTTTCTGCAGAGCTGTCTCTACCTGGTTTGCTCTGCTTTTAGGAGCTCATTGTTTTCTATGGTTCAGAGTTGTAATATATGTGTTTCTGCAGAGCTGTCTCTACCTGGTTTGCTCTGCTTTTAGGAGCTCATTGTTTTCTATGGTTCAGAGTTGTAATATATGTGTTTCTGCAGAGCTGTCTCTACCTGGTTTGCTCTGCTTTTAGGAACTCATTGTTTTCTAATGCCACACCTGCTAGATACTAAACTACAGTAACATTCAAATATAAACCCAAGTGAGAAGGGCTTTAAAGGCTCTTCTATGAAAGATCTCCTCATTCCTGGTGTCTGCTCGTATTGATTTTATTATTATTATTATTATTATTATTATTATTATTATTATTATTATTATTTCAGCAAAGGAACAAAGTGATGTTTCTCATCCAACTCCACCAACGGCGACAGGTAAAGATACATTTTCATGCACTTTCAATTACTATTTGTGTTCTGTTCTTTTTCTAAATCAATCAATCAATCAATCAATCATCACCCCAAAAAGATATATTGAAAACAGCACTGCTTACATTTCAAAATATGTATGTTTTTTGTTCAATTGCATGGAGGGATTTTTAAAGTTCTGTACTTGAACTCACAGTATTCTCTTGAGAATCAGCTATAGTCTATGGTTTGCCTTTTCTTTGAGATTGGTACTATAGCCTGTATTTTGATATTTAAGTTGACAGTTGCTTGACTCTTCTGAGCTACTTGAGATTTTGTGTTTCCTGTGAGTCTCTCATGAATAACGGACGCCTGTGTCAAAAGTACGCTTTTGGGTCCCTTTCTTAATCAAATGTGATGATTGTAAATCTATTCTCATGTTTCATATGTCATCTTCCTGCTAAACTTGAGAAAGATGATAACAGCTTGTGAAAATTGGAACTGCATGTAAACCTGGCCAGTGACGTGCACTGATACTCCAGCATGGACTTGATAGGACAGAGCACAGCACACCAAAAAGGAGGGTAGAGTTCAGAGGAGAGCCTGAGAGCGCTCCTGCTTCTCACTGATACTCCAAGCATGGTCTTGATAGGACAGTCAGTAAAGAGCATGATGCTTGTAGGGATAGTTCAGAGGAGAGCCTGAGAGCGCTCCTGCTTCTCACTGATACTCCAGCATTGTCTTGATAGGACAGTCAGTAAAGAGCATGATGCTTGTAGGGATAGTTCAGAGGAGAGCCTGAGAGCGCTCCTGCTTCTCACTGATACTCCAGCGTTGTCTTGATAGGACAGTCAGTAAAGAGCATAATGCTTGTAGGGATAGTTCAGAGCGCCGGCTCTTTTCTACCCATCTCACCAGTCATGATGTTTGAAGAGGCAGGACCTACTAATTTGAGACAAGGATGTGTCACACGTTTCTGTGTTATCGAGACTGAAATCTATGTTGGACACTTCTGACTGATCTCATCTGTTTTAATCCCATCACAGCTTATACATTATTGGGTACAATTTTCATTCTGTTCACAGCAGAGTAAAATGAGCCCCCATCTTCTGCAAGGATGAAACCGTGTGACTGTAACAGAGCTGCAGGGAGCAGCAGTTAGGATTCATTGTGCTTTTCTCACCCATGTGCTTTACTAACCATAGTCTTTTTGTTCCATGTCTGTATTGTTCCAGGTGTGACTCCATTGCAGAGAAGCTGATGACACAGACAGAATAAACAACTCAGCTGAGGCTTCATCTTTTACACTTTATTTACCCTGATATTGTCATACAGAGCGATCGTAGAAACTGATAGACAAGGACGCTGTGTTGCAGTCATCTGTGTTAAGAATTAAGAATTTGTAGTCATTTGTATGTAGTAACCTAGGCCCTAAATAACCTGTCATTAAGAAAATGTAACATTGCTTAATGAAACTGCCCTCTCATTTAAGACAAGCTGTTTGAGACAAGCTGACCAACAATACTACTTGTTTGTTGGAAACCACCTGCTGATAAAGGAAGAAGAGGATCTGCAGTACAGTTGTGACATGAGAGGCGAGAAGGCCGATGGTGTGATGTCTTTTAAAAAGCTATAAAACCCCTTTTCATGTGAGGTGCCTTTAGCCGCCTTCTGCCTTTTCTGTCACCCTTCGTGTGGAAGCTGCAATGCTACAGACTCCCGTTTGTTGCTGATAAGGACTCTGCTGCTTGTTTTATGTTGAGGCACTGGATCCCATAGACGGTACCAGCCTGTTTATGTAACTGGATACGGATACAAAGGTGGGGAATGATCCTACCTGTTAACTCCTATACTTGCTCTTTCCTTTCCTATTTGTTAGCTATATTTTTAGCAGTTGTTACTACATGTCCGAAGTGTTCCATAGGGCTCGGTCTTAGGTCCTTTGCTATTTTCATTATACGTGCTACCGTTAGGTGATATTATTCACACACACGGAGTGAACTTCCGTTGCTATGTGGATGATACCCAGCTATATCTGTCCCTAAAGCCAGGAAATACTTCTGCTGGGGAGTTATTTGCTGCTTGTCTTGCAGACATCAAGTGTTGGGTGTCTCAGAATTATTTCATGCTAAATTCAGATAAAACAGAGGTTATGCTAGTGGGCTGTCAGAACCAACTAAAAAATGTGGGATTACATGAATTTGACCCAAGTAATTTAGTTAAATATTAAACTAGAAATTAAAAATGTGGGGGTCATCTTTGATGCTGATCTCTCATTTGAGACTTATGTTAGGGAAGCCGAGAGACTAATGCCTGCCTTTGTTTCATCTAGAATTGATTACTGTAATGCACTTCTCTCTGGTATCCCAAAAGGTGTGGTGTCTTGCTTACAGCGCGTTCAGAATACCTCTGCTAGAATTCTGACTAAAACCAGGAAAAGTGAACACATTACCCCTGTTTTATCTCCTTACATTGGCTACCTGTGAAGCATAGAATTGATTTTAAGATTTTGCTGTTAACCTATAAAGCCCTAAATGTATTAGCACCTAGTTATTTGATGGGGTCAGTTACTCCTGCAAATAACTAGATGCTAATACATCATCCAAATCACACAATGCAGGGCTACTGGTCATTCCTAGCGTTAACAGAATGAAGACGGGAGGAAGGGCTTTTACATGCAGAGCCGCTAAATGATGAAATGCCCTCCCTTCTTCACAGGGAAGCTGAGACTGTTACAGTTTTACATACTTTTATGAAATGGCTTTGTTATCTTCGTGTGTTTTAATGTGAGTTTTTAACATTATTTTTTTATATACTGTTTTTTTTAAATATGCTATTTAATGTGTAGCAGTGTGTGTGACATGCCTTATACAAAGGCATTGTGTTTTGTAAATGGAAATGCTTTCTGCAATGTGCTGTGCTGTGCTTTGTGATGCTTTTGTATGAAAAGCGCTATATGCAATAAATAAAACATACAAAAACATTTTTAACCAATTTATTATTTTACTGAAGCATAATTCATGGTTACTGTGCAATTGTGGGCTTGAGATGTACCAAATATGTGAAGTTTTAAGTGTACCTGTAATATTTTTGTAAATAATAAATAAAATAAAGATTTTAAAAGCAAAGTCAGATGAGAAGCTGTGCCTCTATGAGAAGCTGTTCCTGTGTGTGAAGCTGTGTCTGTATGAGAAGCTGTGTCTGTATGAGAAGCTGTTCCTGTGTGAGAAGCTATGTCTGTATGAGAAGCTGTGTCTGTATGAGAAGCTGTGTCTGGTTGTATGAGAAGCTGTGTCTGTATAAGAAGCTGTGCTTGTGTGAGAAGCTGTGTCTGGCTGTATGAGAAGCTGTGCCTGTATGAGAAGCTGTGTTTGTATGAGAAGCTGTGTCTGGCTGTATGAGAAGCTGTGTCTGTATGAGAAGCTGTGACTGTATGAGAAGCTGTGTCTGTGTGAGAAGCTGTGCCTGTACGAGAAGCTGTGTCTGTATGAGAAGCTGTGTCTGTATGAGAAGCTGTGTCTGTATGAGAAGCTGTGACTGTGTGACAAGCTGTGTCTGTATGAGAAGCTGTGTCTGTATGAGAAGCTGTGACTGTATGAGAAGCTGTGACTGTATGAGAAGCTGTTCCTGTATGAGAAGCTGTGTCTGTATGAGAAGCTAGGTCTGTATGAGAAGCTGGGTCTGTATGAGAAGCTGGGTCTGGCTGGATGCAGCACTCTCCCCTCACCTTTCATGAGCACTGTATTATTATTATTGTCCTCCTCTGAATCTCCCTCCTCCCTCCTCTGAATCTCCCTCCTCTGAATCTCCCTCCTCCCTCCTCTGAAACTCCCTCCTCCCTCCTCTGAATCTCCCTCCTCTGAATCTCCCTCCTCCCTCCTCTGAAACTCCCTCCTCCCTCCTCTGAATCTCTCTCCTCCCTCCTCTGAATCTCCCTCCTCCCTCCTCTGAATCTCCCTCCTCTGAATCTCCCTCCTCCCTCCTCTGAATCTCCCTCCTCTGAATCTCCCTCCTCTTTCATCCCTCCTCTGAATCTCCCTCCTCCCTCCTCTGAATCTCCCTCCTCCGTCCTCTGAATCTCCCTCCTCCCTCCTCTGCTTACAGTGGCAGAAATTGTAGCTCACTTTACAAGTATAACATATTAATCTTCTCTCATGTGAGACCATTTCTTCATTACACACTGGAAGTCCATTTTTTGAATCATTCCAATTTTCCAAAATTTATTTTTCAGCACTTGATGATTATGTATTTATTTATTCCATAATTATCATCAGGTGTTGGTTTTCAATTATGATAACGGTCAATAATTAGCAATGAATGGGTTTCATATGAAATATATTGATTGCCCAAATACTTTTCTCAAAGGATTAAAGTATGTTTTATTATAAAGCTGAATCTCTATTTAAACAAATTATAGAAATCAGTTTCTTTGTGTTTTTTCTCATTTTTTTAACTGCCCAAATACTTTTGTCTGCGACTGTGTATACACGGCTCTGTTTCACTGTGGTTTACTACACTTCCAACATTTCACCATTGCCCTCCATACCTGAAAGAGAGGATCAATATCAATAACCCACCTGAGAGAGGATCAATATCAATACCCCACCTGAGAGAGGATCAATATCAATAACCCACCTGAGAGAGGATCAATATCAATAACCCACCTGATAGAGGATCAATATCAATAACCCACCAGAGAGAGGATCAATATCAAAAACCCACCAGAGAGAGGATCAATATCAATAACCCACCTGAGAGAGGATCAATATCAATAACCCACCGGAGAGAGGATCAATATCATTAACCCCCCTGAGAGAGGATCAATATCAATAACCCACCTGAGAGAGGATCAATATCATTAACCCACCTGAGAGAGGATCAATATCAATAACCCACCTGAGAGAGGATCAATATCAATAACCCACCTGAGAGATGATCAATAACCCACAGAGAGAGGATCAATATCAATAACCCACCTGATAGAGGATCAATATCAATAACCCACCAGAGAGAGGATCAATATCAAAAACCCACCAGAGAGAGGATCAATATCAATAACCCACCTGAGAGAGGATCAATATCAATAACCCACCTGAGAGAGGATCAATATCATTAACCCCCCTGAGAGAGGATCAATATCAATAACCCACCTGAGAGAGGATCAATATCATTAACCCCCCTGAGAGAGGATCAATATCAATAACCCACCTGAGAGAGGATCAATATCAATAACCCACCTGAGAGAGGATCAATATCAATAACCCACCTGAGAGGATCAATATCAATAACCCACCTGAGAGAGGATCAATATCAATAACCGACCTGAGAGAGGATCAATACCAATAACCCACCTGAGAGAGGATCAATATCAATAACCCACCTGAGAGAGGATCAATATCAATAACCCACCTGAGAGGATCAATATCAATAACCCACCTGAGAGAGGATCAATATCAATAACCCACCTGAGAGGATCAATATCAATAACCCACCTGAGAGATGATCAATAACCCACAGAGAGAGGATCAATATCAATAACCCACCTGAGAGAGGATCAATATCAATAACCCACCTGAGAGAGGATCAATATCAATAACCCACCTGAGGATCAATATCAATAACCCACAGAGAGAGGATCAATATCAATAACCCACCTGATAGAGGATCAATATCAATAACCCACCTGAGAGAGGATCAATATCAATAACCCACCTGAGAGAGGATCAATATCAATAACCCACCTGAGAGAGGATCAATATCAATAACCCACCTGAGAGAAGATCAATATCAATAACCCGCCTGAGAGATGATCAATATCAATAACCCACCTGAGAGAGGATCAATATCAATAACCCGCCTGAGAGAGGATCAATATCAATAACCCGCCTGAGAGAGGATCAATATCAATAACCCACCTGAGAGAGGATCAATATCAATAACCCACCTGAGAGATGATCAATATCAATAACCCGCCTGAGAGAGGATCAATATCAATAACCCACCTGAGAGAGGATCAATATCAATAACCCACCTGAGAGAGGATCAATATCAATAACCCACCTGAGAGAGGATCAATATCAATAACCCACCTGAGAGATGATCAATATCAATAACCCACCTGAGTGAGGATCAATATCAATAACCCGCCTGAGAGAGGATCAATATCAATAACCCACCTGAGAGAGGATCAATATCAATAACCCACCTGAGAGAGGATCAATATCAATAACCCACCTGAGAGAGGATCAATATCAATAACCCACCTGAGAGAGGATCAATATCAATAACCCACCTGAGAGATGATCAATAACCCACAGAGAGAGGATCAATATCAATAACCCACCTGATAGAGGATCAATATCAATAACCCACCTGAGAGAGGATCAATATCAAAAACCCACCAGAGAGAGGATCAATATCAATAACCCACCTGAGAGATATCAATAACCCACCTGAGAGAGGATCAATATCAAAAACCCACCTGAGAGAGGATCAATATCAATAACCCACCTGAGAGATGATCAATATCAATAACCCACCTGAGAGAGGATCAATATCAATAACCCACCTGAGAGAGGATCAATATCAATAACCCACCTGAGAGAGGATCAATATCAATAACCCACCTGAGAGAGGATCAATATCAATAACCCACCTGAGAGAGGATCAATATCAATAACCCACCTGAGAGAGGATCAATATCAATAACCCACCTGAGAGGATCAATATCAATAACCCACCTGAGAGAGGATCAATATCAATAACCCACCTGAGAGAGGATCAATATCAATAACCCACCTGAGAGAGGATCAATATCAATAACCCACCTGAGAGAGGATCAATATCAATAACCCACCTGAGAGAGGATCAATATCAATAACCCACCTGAGAGAGGATCAATATCAATAACCCACCTGAGAGAGGATCAATATCAATAACCCACCTGAGAGAGGATCAATATCAATAACCCACCTGAGAGAGGATCAATATCAATAACCCACCTGAGAGAGGATCAATATCAATAACCCACCTGAGAGAGGATCAATATCAATAACCCACCTGAGAGAGGATCAATATCAATAACCCACCTGAGAGAGGATCAATATCAATAACCCACCTGAGAGAGGATCAATATCAATAACCCACCTGAGAGAGGATCAATATCAATAACCCACCTGAGAGAGGATCAATATCAATAACCCACCTGAGAGAGGATCAATATCAATAACCCACCTGAGAGAGGATCAATATCAATAACCCACCGGAGAGAGGATCAATATCAATAACCCACCTGAGAGAGGATCAATATCAATAACCCACCTGAGAGAGGATCAATATCAATAACCCACCTGAGAGAGGATCAATATCAATAACCCACCTGAGAGAGGATCAATATCAATAACCCACCCTGAGAGAGGATCAATATCAATAACCCACCTGAGAGAGCATCAATATCAATAACCCACCCTGAGAGAGGATCAATATCAATAACCCACCTGAGAGAGGATCAATATCAATAACCCACCTGAGAGATGATCAATATCAATAACCCACCTGAGAGAGGATCAATATCAATAACCCACCTGAGAGAGGATCAATATCAATAACCCACCTGAGAGATGATCAATATCAATAACCCACCTGAGAGATGATCAATATCAATAACCCGCCTGAGAGAGGATCAATATCAATAACCCGCCTGAGAGGATCAATATCAATAACCCACCTGAGAGAGGATCAATATCAATAACCCACCTGAGAGAGAATCAATATCAATAATCCGCCTGAGAGAGGATTAATATCAATAACCCACCTGAGAGAGAATCAATATCAATAACCCGCCTGAGAGAGGATTAATATCAATAACCCACCTGAGAGAGGATCAATATCAATAACCCACCTGAGAGATGATCAATATCAATAACCCACCTGAGAGAGGATCAATATCAATAACCCACCTGAGAGATGATCAATTTCAATAACCCACCTGAGAGAGGATCAATATCAATAACCCACCTGAGAGATGATCAATATCAATAATCTGCCACCGCTGAGCGTGAAGGCAGGCTTGGGATTTAAAAACTGCCCCACCAGGAAATGAGCTCCTGGGGAGACTTAATCAATTTTAATATGGCAAGCCGAAATGGCTGCCAGATAGACCTTTAATGTAGAGGGGGATTTCCCCTCATCAAACAGGTCCTGCAAAAAATTTCAGTATAACAGCTATGCACCACGCCTGAAAAACGCCCCACTGGTACCCACAGTGGGAACGCGTGGACGCTGCTCTGGCATTCTGCAGGGTGTCAGTAACCCTGCTGGAAAACCCCAGACGGCTCAATGTTGCCGTTCAGGGGCCAGACCAGAGTTGCAGGCTCGGTGGGTTGGGATGCCTGTCCCCCGCGCCTGGCTGAGCAGGTCGCGACGTTCAGGCAGGCTCCACGGCTGACTGCTCCAGAGCTGCATCAGAGCTGAAAACCACACAGTCTCCTGGGCCAGTAAGGAGCTACTAATAGCACCCTGGCCCAGTCCTGTCTGATTTTCTCCAGACACAGTGGGAGCATGGGAGCGGAGGGAAGGCACAAAGCAGCTGCCTCGGCCACTGGTGTGCCAAGGCGTCTATCGCTAGTGGGTCCCCGGCTCCTGTTATGGAGAACCAGGGGTGACAATGGGTCGATTCCTGGGAGGCAAAGAGGTGTATCTGTGCTCTCCCAAATCGTTGCCAAATGAGACTCACCACCTTTGGGTGAAGCCTCCATTCTGAGGCACTGGGGACTCCCTTTGAGAGGAAGTCCGCTGCCCGGTTTATCACCCCGCAGGGAGAGGAGGTGATCGATCATGCTTTCAGAGCATCAGCTTGCGGGCTACTCAATGGAGACTGGGAGACCTGAGGATGCCCTGGTGGTGTTGTCCATCCCTTGAACCTCCTGTAAAAAGTTTTGCAAGGCTAGAAACACTGCCTGCAACTCCAAAATATTGATATGGAGCCCTTGCCACGGGGGGTTCCATACCCCTTGTGCTCCACTACCATTCCACACTGCACCCCAGCCTAGACTGGACGTGTCCATGGTGATGACTTCCCTTCTGGTGATGCTGCCCAGTGCTACGCCTAAGCGCAGGTGAGCAGGCTGTGTCCACCAGTAAACAGCCTCCAGACAGTGCCGATCTGGGTCTGAGAAGCTGCTGCCATCAAGCCCAGAAGTCTCTGGAATGTCACTACTGTGAGCGTCTTGTTGAGCTGAAAACATTTCAGAACGGAGCAGGTCTGTGACCACAGTGACTATATAGGGGTGCCCACCTATGTAGCTTCAGGCAAACCAACACAGCCCTAAGACTGGGGAAAGCCCTCTGTCACAGCCAATGATACTGCAAGCAGAGACCAAGGCAGCACGAAACGCTGCGGGAAACGCAAGCAGTCAGACCCGACGCAGAGCTAGCCCAGCGACTGTGTAGTGAATGGGAGTGGTAACCTCGTTCATTGAACAGAATCTGAACCAGAGGGAACAGGGTAGGCCTGGACCTACACTTAAAGGGTACCTGTACCCAAAAATAACTCTCTTTGTGCTCCGCAAAGCCAATAAATGCCTCTTCCTGCACCAATTTGGTTAACTTTCTGGGTCAAGTAACACTTGAGGGAGCTGACATATTGGAGCCTTTCAGCAGCAACGTGGCGTCAAGTCGTTCATTTCTCTGATAGGCCAAAAGTTGCTCGTATGTGTTTATGGGAAACAGCGGTGAAAACCCAAAGCGTGCGACATGGCGAAGTGCAAAGCTTTTGGGTGCTTCAATAAGAAGAGTAAAAACAAGATGAAAAAGTTATTTTGTGTGCCAAAGCCTATTAATTCAGGATGGGCGATCATAGCAAAAAAATGGCTGCATAATTTGAGAACGGGGCTGTGATGGGGTACCAGCTCGCCCATATAATTTGTGGTGTTGTTATTATTTTTACTGTTTTCATTGTTTTTTTATTGTGATTCTTGTCTGGTTTGGATCGGCAGGGAGCGGGTTAAATTCCTCCCTGCGAAAATACATGTGAGAATGTGGCTGGAGCCTTAAGTGGTTAATTGGGATCCAGCCACAGCCTATAAAAGGCGGGTGAAATCCCTTTGTTAGGGAGGGGTGGTTTGGTTTTGGAGAGAAGCAAAGTGAGGACCACTTTGAGTTGGCATGCTACACACATGCAGGCAGAGGAGTATGAATGGAAGACGAGGCTAAAACCAGATGCGACGCCCACAATATTTGCAACAACAAGAAGTAACCGTCACACAGCAAAGGCCGGCATCATCGTTTAGCACGACGAAATCAAAAGGTAGGGCACGGTATACAACTCAATTGTATTTATTAACAATAAGGAATAAACTACATCAGAGACCGAACGTTTTAACCCAAAGCGTGCGTCTCGGTCCAACACGTCTGTCTAAAGAAATAATAAAACTGTCAAGCCAGGGAGCCAGCAGCTTTCATTTTTTTAAAATCACGTGTTCATCACGATTCAAAGTAAGAATCCTCCTGATTACTAGTAGTAGAACAGTTGGTGGCGCTGTTAAGAAGGGACAGTGTGTTTCTGAACTGCATCACAGAGGAAACCAAGCTTCAACCATAACGGCCACAGAACAAAATATGCCTACAGGTCCCGTCAAACAAGAATAAAAAACCAGACAAGAAGCAGCTGGAAAGATGAGCGAGTCGACCTGATGAAGAAGACGCTGCTGGAAGGGTGGGGGTATTCACTGACACGGGAGACAGAAGACGCTGCTGGAAAGATGAGCGAGTCGACCTGATGAAGAAGACGCTGCTGGAAGGGTGGGGGTATTCACTGACACGGGAGACAGAAGACACTGCTGGAAGGGTGGGGGTATTCACTGACACTGGAGACAGAAGACGCTGCTGGAAGGGTGGGGGTATTCACTGACACGGGAGACAGAAGACGCTGCTGGAAGGGTGGGGGTATTCACTGACACGGGAGACAGAAGACGCTGCTGGAAGGGTGGGGGTATTCACTGACACGGGAGACAGAAGACGCTGCTGGAAGGGTGGGGGTATTCACTGACACGGGAGACAGAAGACGCTGCTGGAAGGGTGGGGGTATTCACTGACACTGGAGACAGAAGACGCTGCTGGAAGGGTGGGGGTATTCACTGACACGGGAGACAGAGAATTTTATTTGCAAACATCACACAGGTATTCACTGACACGGGCGACAGAACATTTTATTTGCAAACACCGCACAGGTGTCCAGTTTTATTTATATTCTTTTTAAAATTTATTTTAGCCCAGCGGCGCTGTTGTCCGTGGTCTGGATACAGTAAAACAGGACCACGGGGTTACCAACACAGGTACACTGTTCTGTGCACATACAAGTGCTTGAAAATAATAATGAAAACAGAAGGCGAAAGAAAAAGGGAAAATAAAACACAGTAATAAAACTACAAACAAAGGTGCTGCTTATGCAGTGCCCCCACTGCCGCTAAGCCGGTCAGCACGGGTCTCCGTCCTACACTGAGTTGTGCCTATACACTGGGGTTGGCCAGGGTTCCCCGTACATCTACACACGTCCCCTCGGGTACGTATTTATTTATATTGCTCTGTGAAAATAGTTTTTATGAAAGGCTGACCCTCAGTCGGGCTCGCCTGCTCCTTGTTTCACGCCGGCCTCCTCTGCCAGCGACACTGTATTTCATCCAACACGGCCACCCGAGCGCACAACCAAGCCAGATCTTATGGGCCGAGCAGTCTCCCAAGACCCGCCCCTCAGCCACTCAGAGAGAGGGAAAGCACACACACCCTCTTCCCCACCTCTCCGTGTCATCGCCATGACCGACAGGCGGATCCCACGAGACTGCTGCCCTCTACCTGCAGTAACACGGACGTGCCAGACAGTCAGTCCAGATCTCCCCTGTTACACAGGTCTATTCTTTTCTCTTTGTTTGTTTGTTTGTGTTTAGCATTCACTGTTATAGAGATTTTTAAAGGACACATTTTTATAGGAATAGATTAATTAGAAGATAAATTGTGCCAGCATAACATTACAAGTATTTGAAAGAAAATAGTAGACCACCACAGAAAGCCAATTCTATAAAGTAATAGTCACCAATAGTTTGTTATATTAGTACAGCAAAATACCACGTTATATTTGAATTGAAAGGTTCTGGAAAGCAGATTTCTCTCTCTCCGATCACAATGTTAAAAATGCTTCCAAGCTTTCCCACTCATGCTGATGTCATATTCCTCCGACAGACAAGAACCAATCAAAACGCCAGACAGTTCCATCCCACACCCGGGCCTGCGTCATACCTCCTTGGAGTAGTATAAAACATGACAAAGTGGCGAGGGTCATGATTGCACCCCACGGCTGCCAGCCACTGCTCCAGACACTACGGGATTTTGGAAGAGTTGATTATCTATTTCATGCGAATGAAGACGTATACATTTCATAGAAACGAGTATGTTTGCAGAAAAAAACACGTGCCAGAAAAAGCCTTCTTTTTTATTTTTTATGATGAAAACATGGCGAGTTCTAAAGGAATTGGGTTTAATTGGGAAGCAGAAGAAACCGTCTGTTTTTTACAGTTCATTGAAGAATTTGATGTGCCTACTGCAAAGTAGACTTTATATTTAAAAAAAACAGACAATTAACAGGCTTATCAGTCAACATGACGTTCATAGCATTCTTAAAAATATGCACTAAATAAGCATCAAATCAGAATACTATAATAAAGCACACACAGGGATTACATATTCAGTGAAGGAAACCAAACCAAGTGCATATTAATATCAAAAAAGGAAAATAATACAAGTGTAACGCTGGAAATATACATTCCTGAATGCACCCTGTCTCCCACTGTTAACAAGCCTTGTTAAAATAGTATGTATAAAACTAAAAGGCTGTGTTAAAATTGGTTAAAAACGAATTAACATACAAGTTACAGGTGCATACTTAAAACAATAGAAAGATAAGGTTACCCTGAGTACATTACAATACTAAAACCAAATAAGAACCATAAGAACATAAGAAAGTTTACAAACGAGAGGAGGCCATTCGGCCCATCTTGCTCGTTTGGTTGTTAGTAGCTTATTGATCCCAGAATCTCATCAAGCAGCTTCTTGAAGGATCCCAGGGTGTCAGCTTCAACAACATTACTGGGGAGTTGGTTCCAGACCCTCACAATTCTTTGTGTAAAAAGTGCCTCCTATTTTCTGTTCTGAATGCCCTTTATCTAATCTCCATTTGTGACCCTGGTCCTTGTTTCTTTTTTCAGGTCAAAGAAGTCCCCTGGGTCGACATTGTCTATACCTTTTAAGATTTTGAATGTTTGAATCAGATCGCCGTGTAGTCTTCTTTGTTCAAGACTGAATAGATTCAATTCTTTTAGCCTGTCTGCATATGACATGCCTTTTAAACCCGGGATAATTCTGGTTGCTCTTCTTTGCACTCTTTCGAGAGCAGCAATATCTTTTTTGTAACGAGGTGACCAGAACTGAACACAATATTCTAGGTGAGGTCTTACTAATGCATTGTAAAGTTTTAACATTACTTCCCTTGATTTAAATTCAACACTCCTCACAATATATCTGAGCATCTTGTTGGCCTTTTTTTATAGCTTCCCCACATTGTCTAGAGGAAGACATTTCTGAGTCAACATAAACTCCTAGGTCTTTTTCATAGTTCCCCTCTTCAATTTCAGTATCTCCCATATGATATTTATAATGCACATTTTTATTGCCTACATGCAATACTTTACACTTTTCTCTATTAAATTTAATTTGCCATGTGTCTGCCCAGTTCTGAATGCTGTCTAGATCATTTTGAATGACCTTTGCTGCTGCAACAGTGTTTGCCACTCCTCATATTTTTGTCGTCTGCAAATTTAACGAGTTTGCTTACTATACCAGAATCTATACCAGAATCATTAATGTAGATTAGGAATAGCAGAGGACCTAATACTGATCCCTGTGGTATACCACTGGTTACCTCGCTCCATTTTGAGGTTTCTCCTCTAATCAGTACTTTCTGTTTTCTACATGTTAACCACTCCCTAATCCATGTGCATGCATTTCCTCGAATCCCTACTGCGTTCAGTTTGAGAATTAATCTTTTATGCGGGACTTTGTCAAAAGCTTTCTGGAAATCTAAATAAACCATGTCGTATGCTTTGCAATTATCCATTTTTAATGTTGCATCCTCAAAAAAGTCAAGTAGGTTAGTTAGACACGATCTTCCTTTCCTAAAACCATGCTGACTGTCTACCAGGATATTGTTACCATATAGGTAATTTTCCATTTTGGATCTTATTATAGTTTCCATAAGTTTACATATAATAGAAGTTAGGCTTATTGGTCTGTAGTTACCTGGTTCGGTTTTGTCTCCCTTTTTATGGATCGGTATTACGTTTGCTATTGTCCGTGTCCTCCTTTGTAAAACCCTGTGAAAAGTAATCATTTAATATATTTGCTATTTTTTTTTCTTCATCTATGATTTTGCCATTTGTGTCTCTTAGACATTTAACCTCCTCTTTGAATGTTCTCTTGCTGTTATAATATTGGAAAAACATTTTGGAATTGGTTTTAGACATTTAACCTCCTCTTTGAATGTTCTCTTGCTGTTATAATATTGGAAAAACATTTTGGAATTGGTTTTAGCCCCCTTAGCAATATTGATTTCTATCTCTCTCTTGGCCTTTCTAACTTCCTTTTTGACTTGTGTTTGCAGTTCCAAGTACTCTTTCTGTGTACTTTGTTTTTGGTCCCTTTTAAACGCTCTGTAAAGTGCCTTTTTTCGCTGAATATTTTTTTTAATTGATCTATTAAACCATTTAGGCCATCTTGTTTTAGATTTAGATTTGTCTACTTTTCAGATGTAATTGTTTTGCGCCTCTAGTACTACATTTTTTAAAAACAGCCATCCTTTTTCTGTGGATGTTTTCTCTATTTTACTACAATCTACTTCTGTTAGTCTCTGTTTCATACCTTCATAGTTTGCTTTTCTAAAATTGTAAACCTTAGCTTTAGTCATTACTTTTGGGGTTTTAAAAAATACTTCAAATGAGACCATGTTGTGGTCTGAGTTTGCCAATGGCTCTCTGACCTCTGTTTTAGTTATTCTGTCTTCATTAATTGAAAAGTCTAAATCAAGGCATGCCTCCCCCCTAGTCGGTGCCTTGACAAATTGCGTTAGGAAACAGTCATTTGTCATTTCCACCATTTCAGTTTCGTCCGTCGTGCCCCCATCGGGTTTTCCCATTTTATCGGGGAAGTTGAAATCCCCATTAGTATGGCTTCTCCTTTTCTACACGCATTTCGAATGTCATTGTATAACAGATTATTTTGCTCAGCGTCTGAATTTGGCAGTCTATAGCATGCTCCTATTATTATGCCCTTTGAATTTCTGTCCATTATTCTGACCCATATTGATTCTGCATTGTTTTCTTTGTCCTTATTTAACACCTGGGCTTCAAGACTATTTCTTATGTATAGCGCTACCCCTCCGCCTCTTTTGTCCTGCCTGTCTTTCCTATACAGTGTGTACCCACTAATATTATATTCGTCTCCATCACTCTCAGACAACCAAGTTTCTGTAACACCTATCACATCGTAGTTACTTGTTAGTGCTTGTACTGAGAGTACTGAGAGACGCAGGTTTGATGACAATATTGTAACAGGGGTGTGGGAATCTGCTGAGAGAGACTGAGAGATGCATGTTTGATTACAATATTGTAACAGGGGTGTGGGAATCTGCTGAGAGAGACTGAGAGACGCAGGTTTGATGACAATATTGTAACAGGGGTGTGGGAATCTGCTGAGAGAGACTGAGAGATGCATGTTTGATTACAATATTGTAACAGGGGTGTGGGAATCTGCTGAGAGAGACTGAGAGACGCAGGTTTGATCACAATATTGTAACAGGGGTGTGGGAATCCGCTGAGAGACACTGAGAGATGCATGTTTGATTACAATATTGTAACAGGGGTGTGGGAATCTGCTGAGAGAGACTGAGAGACGCAGGTTTGATAACAATATTGTAACAGGGGTGTGGGAATCTGCTGAGAGAGACTGAGAGATGCAGGTTTGATTACAATATTGTAACAGGGGTGTGGGAATCCGCTGAGAGAGACTGAGAGACGCAGGTTTGATCACAATATTGTAACAGGGGTGTGGGAATCTGCTGAGAGAGACTGAGAGACGCAGGTTTGATAACAATATTGTAACAGAGGCCGGGGGGGTGGGTTTTTGCTTCTGCAGCTCTGCTGACCTTGCTGCATGGGGGTTGCTCCCGTGGAAACCACGTGGCTATACTAATAGTTAGGGTGACCACCTGTACCTAATTGGATGGGACAGTCCCTAAACGTCAAGTCCCAGTCCCGGCAATCTCACAGTTTAGCAATCTCACAGTTTAGCGCCACAGTCAAACCATAGCACATCTGTTTGGAGCAAAGCCCCGCCCCTGCCGAATCATTTTGCAATGCCTTACACAGCCCCAGCATGATTGACACATTGGATAGCCAATCTAAGACATACAACTATATAATCCCAGTATCATGTGACTTTTTATACTCACATCACATGTTCCCCAACAGCCTGACACTGATCTGCTTTAGTGACAACAAACAAAATACAGGTCATAGAATATTTTAATTTCAGCGTTTTCTTTGTTTTTGAGAAATGGCTGACACCAATAGTTATATGTCTGTAAAGGGAGGAGTACCCTATACCAGTTGTAAGATTATATTAATTGTGACAATTTTACAAAGTCTTTAGATGGCAAGGCGGATGGGAGATAAGGCTCTCTCTCACTATAACTTTGCATACAGCCAAAAGTTATAGCCTAAGGTGCTAAGCAGGATCAAACCCAACAGAAACTGGTTCTCGCACAGACAAGGTGTCAGCTGGTCGACTCCAAGGAAGAAAGGGAGTCTAGTTTATCCTGTATCTCAACTCGGTAGATCTGTATGCCAGAAGTCTTATCAAACTCTCAACGACGTGCACTGAATGTTTTTCCATCGATAAGAGTAACAGTAAATTGTATTTGTCCCACTGGGAGGTCGGCCCCAGAAATTGGGAATTCATTTACTTGTCCTTGAATGAACTAAATCAGAAAAATAAAGGAAATTACACTAGTTCTTGTATTTATTGGTGATTCTTTGTCAAATATATGTGTCCTCGTGAGATTGAATGATTCTTGGTGTTAGATCTCCTGCCCGACCTGTGAGAACGCTGTGTAAAGGGAACAGAGTACCCTGGACTGGATGGCCTGACATTCCCAGGGTTAGACGGAAGTAGACCATCTAGAAAGGGGGCGGGGTTACGGTACACTAAATCATCGACCCGGAAGGGAAACGATGTGGCAGCCGTGGATTGGAGGAGCGGTCGCAATCGTTAACCAAGAGGTCATGGTATTTAAGGGGACGTAGTGATGTGATTGGTTCCTTTGTGAATGGTTAAACTGCAGAACCAAGAGGAGAAACTGCGCTGTGAAAATCCTGAGTGTTTGTTTGTTTTTGTCGTGTCTAATACTGTGCTTATTTGTGATTTATTAGATGGCTAAACACAATCCGGAGCTGTCGCCAAAGGCCAGCACTTACCCGGCCAACCCGAGGATTACAAATAAATCAATACCCGACGCTGTATTGCTTATCAGTGTTTATTGTTAAATGCTGTTTGCCATCAGACCACTGGATTTAAAAATAAAATACCATTGCATGTGGATATCATTGTCTGTCTGATTATTGATCACCGCTACATTACCTTCACCTGCACGCACTTAACCACTTTGCTACAGTCCTACAGAGGTATATTAATTAACACATAATTGCCAAGTTATGTGTTATTAGTATGGCTGTCAATTAATCACAGTTAACTTCTGCCATTAACTCGTAAATTTCTTTGGCGATTCTGTTTTTTTTTTAATCACGCATTTGTCTTTATTGTTTCTTGACATTTTCTCTTTTTTTAATATATTTTTGTATTAATACATCAGGCTTTTATCAACATGTAGTTTGTTTGTGCTCTTCCTGATCTCCCCTGGTAACGGAGGGGCGGGAATGGAGAAGTGCGTGTGCAAAACAAAAAAAAGAAACTCCCGCAAAGTATCCTGATATTAGGAGGTGATACAGCTGATGTGAGGAGGTGACATGCTAGACCTGATGTGAGGAGGTGACATGCTACAGCTGATGTGAGGAGGTGACATGCTGGACCTGATGTGAGGAGGTGACATGCTGGAGCTGATGTGAGGAGGTGACATGCTGGAGCTGATGTGAGGAGGTGACATGCTACAGCTGATGTGAGGAGGTGACATGCTGGAGCTGATGTGAGGAGGTGACATGCTACAGCTGATGTGAGGAGGTGACATGCTAGAGCTGATGTGAGGAGGTGACATGCTGGAGCTGATGTGAGGAGGTGACATGCTGGAGCTGATGTGAGGAGGTGACATGCTGGAGCTGATGTGAGGAGGTGACATGCTACAGCTGATGTGAGGAGGTGACATGCTGGAGCTGATGTGAGGAGGTGACATGCTACAGCTGATGTGAGGAGGTGACATGCTAGAGCTGATGTGAGGAGGTGACATGCTGGAGCTGATGTGAGGAGGTGACAGGCTGGAGCTGATGTGAGGAGGTGACAGGCTGCAGCTGATGTGAGGAGGTGACATGCTAAAGCTGATGTGAGGAGGTGACATGCTAGAGCTGATGTGAGGAGGTGACATGCTGGAGCTGATGTGAGGAGGTGACATGCTGGAGCTGATGTGAGGAGGTGACATGCTGGAGCTGATGTGAGGAGGTGACATGCTGGAGCTGATGTGAGGAGGTGACATGCTGGAGCTGATGTGAGGAGGTGACATGCTGGAGCTGATGTGAGGAGGTGACATGCTACAGCTGATGTGAGGAGGTGACATGCTGGAGCTGATGTGAGGAGGTGACATGCTAGAGCTGATGTGAGGAGGTGACATGCTAGAGCTGATGTGAGGAGGTGACATGCTGGAGCTGATGTGAGGAGGTGACATGCTGGAGCTGATGTGAGGAGGTGACATGCTGCAGCTGATGTGAGGAGGTGACATGCTGGAGCTGATGTGAGGAGGTGACATGCTGGAGCTGATGTGAGGAGGTGACATGCTGGAGCTGATGTGAGGAGGTGACATGCTGGAGCTGATGTGAGGAGGTGACATGCTGGAGCTGATGTGAGGAGGTGACAGGCTGCAGCTGATGTGAGGAGGTGACATGCTAGAGCTGATGTGAGGAGGTGACATGCTAGAGCTGATGTGAGGAGGTGACATGCTAGAGCTGATGTGAGGAGGTGACATGCTGGAGCTGATGTGAGGAGGTGACATGCTGGAGCTGATGTGAGGAGGTGACATGCTAGAGCTGATGTGAGGAGGTGACATGCTACAGCTGATGTGAGGAGGTGACATGCTGGAGCTGATGTGAGGAGGTGACATGCTGGAGCTGATGTGAGGAGGTGACATGCTGCAGCTGATGTGAGGAGGTGACATGCTAGAGCTGATGTGAGGAGGTGACATGCTGGAGCTGATGTGAGGAGGTGACATGCTGGAGCTGATGTGAGGAGGTGACATGCTACAGCTGATGTGAGGAGGTGACATGCTGGAGCTGATGTGAGGAGGTGACATGCTGGAGCTGATGTGAGGAGGTGACATGCTGGAGCTGATGTGAGGAGGTGACATGCTGGAGCTGATGTGAGGAGGTGACATGCTAGAGCTGATGTGAGGAGGTGACATGCTGGAGCTGATGTGAGGAGGTGACAGGCTGGAGCTGATGTGAGGAGGTGACATGCTGGAGCTGATGTGAGGAGGTGACATGCTGGAGCTGATGTGAGGAGGTGACATGCTGGAGCTGATGTGAGGAGGTGACATGCTGGAGCTGATGTGAGGAGGTGACATGCTGGAGCTGATGTGAGGAGGTGACATGCTGGAGCTGATGTGAGGAGGTGACATGCTGGAGCTGATGTGAGGAGGTGACATGCTGGAGCTGATGTGAGGAGGTGACATGCTGGAGCTGATGTGAGGAGGTGACATGCTGGAGCTGATGTGAGGAGGTGACATGCTGGAGCTGATGTGAGGAGGTGACATGCTGGAGCTGATGTGAGGAGGTGACATGCTGGAGCTGATGTGAGGAGGTGACATGCTGGAGCTGATGTGAGGAGGTGACATGCTGGAGCTGATGTGAGGAGGTGACATGCTGGAGCTGATGTGAGGAGGTGACATGCTGGAGCTGATGTGAGGAGGTGACATGCTGGAGCTGATGTGAGGAGGTGACATGCTGGAGCTGATGTGAGGAGGTGACATGCTGGAGCTGATGTGAGGAGGTGACATGCTGGAGCTGATGTGAGGAGGTGACATGCTGGAGCTGATGTGAGGAGGTGACATGCTGGAGCTGATGTGAGGAGGTGACATGCTGGAGCTGATGTGAGGAGGTGACATGCTGGAGCTGATGTGAGGAGGTGACATGCTGGAGCTGATGTGAGGAGGTGACATGCTGGAGCTGATGTGAGGAGGTGACATGCTGGAGCTGATGTGAGGAGGTGACATGCTGGAGCTGATGTGAGGAGGTGACATGCTGGAGCTGATGTGAGGAGGTGACATGCTGGAGCTGATGTGAGGAGGTGACATGCTGGAGCTGATGTGAGGAGGTGACATGCTGGAGCTGATGTGAGGAGGTGACATGCTGGAGCTGATGTGAGGAGGTGACATGCTGGAGCTGATGTGAGGAGGTGACATGCTGGAGCTGATGTGAGGAGGTGACATGCTGGAGCTGATGTGAGGAGGTGACATGCTGGAGCTGATGTGAGGAGGTGACATGCTGGAGCTGATGTGAGGAGGTGACATGCTGGAGCTGATGTGAGGAGGTGACATGCTGGAGCTGATGTGAGGAGGTGACATGCTGGAGCTGATGTGAGGAGGTGACATGCTGGAGCTGATGTGAGGAGGTGACATGCTGAGCTGATGTGAGGAGGTGACATGCTGGAGCTGATGTGAGGAGGTGACATGCTGGAGCTGATGTGAGGAGGTGACATGCTGGAGCTGATGTGAGGAGGTGACATGCTGGAGCTGATGTGAGGAGGTGACATGCTGGAGCTGATGTGAGGAGGTGACATGCTGGAGCTGATGTGAGGAGGTGACATGCTGGAGCTGATGTGAGGAGGTGACATGCTGGAGCTGATGTGAGGAGGTGACATGCTGGAGCTGATGTGAGGAGGTGACATGCTGGAGCTGATGTGAGGAGGTGACATGCTGGAGCTGATGTGAGGA